>JAMKQA010047652.1:0-14868 GCA_024699735.1 Posidonia australis | reverse complement strand
TAACATGAATAAAACTGAGCATATAGATTCATTTAATGATAAAATAAAGACAAATTTATATAATTTATTTGAAGAATATGTTAGAATTTACGGTGAAACATCTAGTAGTCAAGGATCTAATATATTAGGATTACAAACAAGTAGTAGTTGTGGTTGTTCTTTATGGAGTACATTAAATAAAAAGAATGAAAAATATATAAAATCAACTACAAATAATGAATTAGATAATTATTTAGAATCCCCAATTGCTTTTAGTGATTTAGAAATAGATAGCTTAAATATATTAAATTGGTGGTCTACTACAGCTATTAGGTTTCCTATAGTTTCAAAAATGGCAAAAGATTTACTAAAGATTCCGACATCGACTGTGGCATCGGAATCTGCATTTTCTGCAGGAAAAAGAGTATTAAATGATAAAAGATGTAGATTAACAGAGAAGTCTGTAGAAGCCTCCGTCTGCTTAAAATATTGGTACAATGCGGTTGATCGTTTTCAAGGTTTTAGCTTAAAGTCTGAATCAGAAGAAGACGATGATACGACATCAACTTTAATAGGCAGAACAGATTCCCCAAAAGAATAATTCTTTATGTAAAAATTCGAAAAAATGTAAAACAAATGATGTAAATATCTTTTGTATTTTTTATGTAAAAATGTAAATTTTTTTTTGTATTTCAAAAAAAAAATATTAATAAAAAAATATTTTTTTATTATATTTTTTTTAGGCCCGATGGACCGACTCGATTGACCGGCCCGGCCCGTTGGCCCGTAAACCCGGCCCACATGCGGGCCATGGGCCGTGCCGGGCCCATGGGTTGTTGCAGTCGGCCCAGTCCAGGCCCGGGCATGGGCCAGGCCGGCCCGGCCGCCAGTCCCATGGGTCGGGCCGACCCGGCCCGAATTCCATGTCTAGGCCAAGGGCCTCGTCAGTGGTGGTGAATTTAATTAATTGATTTTAAATTATGGTTTTCGGGTTTTGTTATTTTAGGGCTTTTTTGAATTTAAATGGATTAAAGTTTTGTGTTTAAGTTTTAATTTAGATTTAATTTGTTTTTGCTTGACTTAATTAGGGATTTAGTTTAAATTTTGGTTTAATTAGTTTTTTATTAGGATTTTAATAGAGATTTTGACTTCATTGGTTTTTTGCTTGATTTTTGTTTGGATTAGGGTTTCTTTTTAATTAGATTTAATTTTTACTGAATTTTATTGGGTTTTACTTGATTAGGGTTTTAATTAGGAGTTTTCACTTAATTAACTTGGATTAGGGTTTTCACTTAATTAATTTAAATTTTAAGTAAATTTAAGTGGATTTTATTTGATTTCGGTTTTAATTAAGACTTTTACTTAATTAATTTGGATTTAAAGTGGATTTGAATGAGTTTTGTTTGGTTTTGATTTTTTATTGGGTCAAAGTAGACTTGTGTGGGCCTAACTGGGCTTGTGTGGACTTGCGTGGGTTTAGGGTTTTAGTGGAGTTAAAGTTTAGGTTTGGTAATCACAACCAGAACATCTTCTAGAGGAGTCTGCTGTCAAGTGACTGCAAAATCGGGATGTCTACACATTTTAAGCGAGTTTTGAATAAAAGGCGTTATAGAGAATTGAAAGCTACCTTTCAACTCTCTATAACTAGTTTTCAAATGAAAATATTTTTTCCATAAAATTTTATGTCATCAAATTTTCTCAAACACGCAATGCATTTGCATACACTTGAAGTTTTTGAAAAATTTCTAGAAGAGTATGTGAATTTAATAAATTATTTTAAGGAAATTGTTGAGGAATGTTCTTTGAACATATACAAAGTAGTGATGATTGGGAAGCAAAACCAACTTACTTTGACTCTCAACATGGCAGAACAAATAGTTGATTGAAAAGATGGACAAATATAAGAAGTTTGAGTTTGCAGGGATTTTGTGTAAGTTTGTAATCTATGTGTTTGTTCGTGTTCAAGTTTTCGAGATTCCATCAAAATATATCTTGAAATGATGGACTAAGAATGCAAAAGAAGGGAATTTAATTTATTACCATGTAGAAGTAATGCAACTTAATCCTAAAAAATCCTAATTAAACTATCAATATATCCTTAATAAACTTGATAATGCTCCCATTACCCCTCTACTTCTAATGTTGCGTTTGGTACATTGAAATAAAAATAGATAGGATTGGAATGAACTTTGAAATAGAATTTGGAATGTAATAGAATGAAATAAAATGAAATGGAATAATTTTATTTCAATCTAATGTTTGATATGAAATTGAATGGAATGAACATTGACCTCTATTTTCTTTCTCCATGGTTTTGCCAAAATGCTCCACCTCTTCCTTCTCCTCCTCCTCTCTTCCGCTGTCCACTCATTGCACAACCTTACCACCTTCCAACCCGCAACATAACATGGTTCACCCCTGTGCTCTCTCCAGTTGCCACACTGCGAATCCACCTCTAACTTCCTTCGAAATCCCTAACTCAAGGGAGAAACACTGAGAGCTTTTGTCCCGCTGTCGTCGGGGCCAAAATGGGCAAGCACGAGAGCTACCATGGCCAAGAGTGGGCCTCGTCTTCCCGTCATATGAAGTAGAGGTCGTCAGAGTCGTCAGAAGGCGAGGAAAAAGAAGAAGAATGGCACAGTACCAGACATGGCACAAGTAGAGACCATCAGAGGAGGTTGTCATCGTCGAGGCGGTCCACGAGCTCTGTCGCTCGAACTGAGGAAGGAAGTGGGATGGGGCAAACGAGGGAGGGGGCAAAGGAGGAAGTGGGGCGAAGGAAAGGGGAGGGAGGGGGATGGGGCGGGCGAGGGAGGGGCAAAGGGGGAAGTGGGGCGGAGGAAGGAGGATGAAGGGGCCAGAGGAGGGAAGAAGTTGTCAGAGTGTGGTAGTGGAGGAAGGGAACTAAAGAAGAAGGGGGCTGAGGAAGGAAGGGAAAGTGGGGCGGAGGAGGGAGGAGCTATTGGATGCTTTTTAAAAAAAAAAAATATTTTAATAAACTTGAGAATCAAATTCCTTATCTCTCAGGAAGAAATGGAATTCCTATGTTCAATGGAAATTTAATTCTCAAGGGAATTTCATTTCCATGTCAATTCCAAAGATATTTTTATATCAAACATTGGAATGGAATTTTCTCATTCCGTTCCAACTCATTTCAATCCTCATTCTAACGTACCAAGCACTACCTAAGATTTTTCTCAATATCCTCATTAGTCAAAATTCCTTACACTCGTAATCTTTTGTCTAACCACTAATAAGAGCTTGGCCAAGTTCAACCTCTAGTACTAAAATTACTAAGTTACTCTTAGATAATCCTTACTCGCCCCCTCCAACGAATGTGGCTCCTACTAATATTTTTGTATTTTGCTGAGACATTAAATTAGAGTTGTTGATATTTTAAGATTTATTTCACATTATTTGGTTGGAATTATACTTATTATCATCATCATGCTTAGCAACTAGGATTTTATGATATAGTTAAAATACTAAAAATAGAATTGTATTAATTTAAGTCTGGCTTAGTATTTTATGTAAATTTGTTATAATAATAATAATAATAATTATACTTAATTTAAGGATTTATATTAAGTCAAGAATTTCCTCTTAGTCAATCTATCGTATGTAGTATATTTACTTTCTTAATTTAATTAACTTTGATTGAAAATTCTCATAAGTATGCTTTTTTTCTTTTGTTCAATTTTTCTTGATTATGGTATATTAAGATTTTTAATATCATTTATTAAACTTTAATCACTTACCAACTAATTTTATCCATACTAATGTGCTAGTTTTAATTTGTTAATATAAAAATTAAAATTTTTGATATTATTATGTTGATTACAGTTGTGTAATTTACTACTAGAAAAACAGGAAATCGCGAGGGCAGATGTCCTCGCTAAGTCCTCCCAATGTCCTCGCAGTTTTTTCGCTAATAACCTTTGCAAGGACAATAAGTCCTCACAAAATGCGTCATTGTTAAATTTCAATTGCGAGTAAATTTCCTAGCGAAATCTTCGTAAGAAATTTTGCAAAGACTTGACGAGGACAGAAAGTCCTCGTTATGTCCTCGCTATTCGTCACAATTTCCTCACAATGTCCACGTTATGTTCTCACAAAAAATTTTAAAAAATAAAATTTTCTATTAGACACGTATTTCATATCAACAACGTAATAAAAATAAAGCCACAAAAATGAAAATAAATGGAATGAAGAAAAGGAATGGCGTAAAAAGCCATAAAAAACTTTACAGTAGACTAATGAAAACAAGACATAATGAAAAAAATGAAGAGAACCTACATGGTTTATTGAACATACATGGTTTATTGAAAATATTAAACAAGATTTGCCAACCTAACGTTGATCGATTATCAACAACCAATTTACTCATCATAGGCTTGACTCTCTCAACCACAAGTCTTGAAACAATCTTGTACAAACCCTTCGGTTTTGATTTGTTTAAAATCACATAAATGCTTTGAAATATGAGTAGACTGAGGTCTCCATTTACCACTCAAAAACAACATGAAGACAATTCCAAGCATCAAAATTCAAATTCACACTTAAACTACTCCTGTGCCAACTACCCATTCAAGAAATTCATTTGTCCAAACTAGAGTTCTGAGATTTTACGTTCTTGATGAACCTCAACTAATGTGAAACCATCAGGCCTTTAATAATTGTGGGCTTCTCCGGAATTCCCCAAAAAAATAGGAAATATAAGGAAAAAAGGCAAAGCTTTTGTGTCAAACTATTATCATTAACATTTAGGTAAGCCACATAAACTTCTGAACATAAATGTTGTTCATTTGGTTATGATTTGTCATAGTCAATCAATAAATATGGTGTCCTTTTAGGAAATTCACATGGCTAAGCTGATACATGAGAGTTGTAGGAGATAGAATACCATGCGGACATCTTTGACTGATGTCAGATCATCATGCTCATAAACGAGAAGGAGAAAATATCAACAATGGTGTGAGGAGGAAAATTTTTGACAATATTTGTCTGAAGTCTACAATAACGAGAGAAACTCTACTCAATGTCAAAATCAAATAATTCTAAGAAAATAATAGAAATTTTGATTGGAGCTCATAGCCCAGGAACTTATGCTCAAAAGCATAGATACTATACTTTAAATGTTTGTTATTATATTTTAAGTAAAGGATTTATATAAAGTGTCAACCATCACAATTAATATTGTAGAAAATGCAAAATGAATTGACAAGAAGCACAAAGATAAAAAAGAAAAGCTACAATCAATTTAGAATCTGTAAAGACAAAACATAAGGACAAAGACTTTTAGGATATACCGTATCCATCTCCGGACCCAACAAGACTTGTGTGCTTTCCTATTCCTGACAAAGAAAGTATAACTATAAGTGGATTTTATGGGTTTTATTGGATTTTAAAGTGGATTTTGACTAAATTAAGTAGGCTTAGGTTGATTTGTTGAATTTCATGTTTAATTGGATTAGGTGGGCTAGGATTTTGGGTGGTTGCAATCAAAGCATCAACCGGATGAGTCTGCTACCAAGTGACTTCAAAATTGAGGTGTCTACACATACATATATCCTAATAATAATGTAGGATTTTCGAATGACTTATTGATGTTCCTCTCAAGTGGAAAGCATTTGGAAAACATTCAATCAGTTTCTAGAGGTGAAATATTTATAACGTAAAAGTCGCCACATTTAGTTTAGATGTATTGCCTTAACAGTTAACAATATTTTTTTCTTTTAATTCTTGTACTAAAAAACCTTATTTGTTATTTTACTACAATTTTGAATATTGGACTATTCATTAGTTATTGTTGGATTGATGGTGGAATTTAGTATTAGTTTTTGTTACCAAAATTGGACTTATAAAATTGAGGATTATATTTACTACATCGGCAATTGCCACATATTCGTGTAATACTTTCTTATTTACTAGCCTTTAAAAAAATATAATTAACTAACTCTCATGCAAAAAAATAATGAAAATCCCAACATCAGCTAAAGCACATTTATACTTTATTTGAACAAGATGAACATCTATCGTAAGTTTCTAACATCAATTGTTTCATGATATGTCTCATTGTTTAGTTTGTTACCATATAGTGATTTATACCTTAAGTCATTTTCTATCATTTTGATTCAATTGTAAGATAAATAGTGGGGTTTTGATTAATTAACTAGAAAGAGAGGGGGAGAGAGAGAATACATAATTTATCAAAAGTATATGGTGATGGATTTTTAATGCATAATTTCTTACTTTTCCTAAAAGGACAAAAATAGGAGTTATGATTTTTAAAACCATTTTCTCTCACATACGAATGACACAATTGTAGTATCCATCATTTTAATATATGAATTTTATTCTCTCTCTCTCTCTCTCTCTCTCTCTCTCTCTCTCTCTCTCCTTTAATCAAAGTGAGGCTCACTTATTTCCTCAGGACACATGTCACGTGAAGAACGAAGCAACACCATGTTATGTGTTTTAACCGCTAACAATAGTTTCGGAACTAACGTACGTACATATAAGATGCATTAGGTGTCATGAAAAAATATGAAAAATTAAAGGTGTAAATGGATCAAATATAAATATTATCATAGTCACATCTATATCTGAAATGCAGATATAAATATCATTTAGATAGAAAAATTACATAACCATATCTTCAAAAAATAGATATGAATAAAGAACGAATAAAAGGAGATTGAATATAAATAAAGTCAGATATAAAAATTGATATGATAATATGTACATTACATAATTGATTAAACCGTCAATGAGATGTTATATATTTATATATTTTATGTTATTCAATATATATGAAATAAAAACAATATATATCAAAATAAAAATAAATTCGACATAATGATAATTGATAAGTTGGACTTACCTTTTCCAAAAAGATATGAAATTATGAATCCAAATATTAATATTCTACCTTTAAGGATATATAATTAATTAATGATTAATAAAAAATCTATCACATTTTGCAACATAATTTGTTAATTAAAGATAGTGAAATTCTATAAATAATAAAGTAAAATCCTTGTAAACTAGAAAAATAATTTTTGATAAAAGAAACATCAAAAATAAGGAATTTATAAATGATAAAGTTCTAATTTACAAAAAATTATTAGAATGTCTATCTCAAAAGTCAAAATAACAGTTGGACAACATGCAGTCTAAGGAAGAGAGAATAAGTTTAAGGTTTGTTTTTAAGTTTTTAACATTAAATATTTAATATATATTGAAAATTATCCTTAAAATGCTCAAATGAAGATAATATTCAAAATCACGTGTTATAAGTTTAAAAATCAAAATGTAATCCACAGGTCTTAATCTACAACATCTGAATTATCTACATTATTTAGAACTTCTAATATGTATATCTATTTATATACAAATTTAATGATTTTAAAGTACATCTGTATATCTATTTACCATGCTTAAAATCATAAATTGGGTCTCATGCTCAAAACCACACAAAATCACCCTTTTCATTCATTTATGGGATTAAAATCCAAAATCACGCCCAAATCTATTTATTTAGGTTCCACATTCCTCCATGTCATTACACGGGGGAAACATCATTAACACATACTCAACATACCATTAAAACCATTTATCCTTCATTTAAATCCATATTTATGCATACTAGGTTCAGGACAAAAATGGTAGACAGAATTTCTAGATCGGTATACCGAAGATCTCTGGTTCGGTATACGGAAAACCCTTGAATCGGTCGACCGGGTGTTTTCGGTCTGTCGATATTAGGTATCTGGTTAATCTGACAAAGATTCGGTATCCTGAATCCAGTTCGAAACCAAGGCACCTCCCCTGTTTCGAATGGCAGAAATCGCCCTAGGTGGGAGTCTCGATCAGACCCCCCAAACATCCATCATAATTTATCAATAAATCATGGGGTGTAGACCCTTGAGTCTACTTCAAAATCCTTCAAACCATTCATGATTCCATCCACCACACAGTTCATACGAAAATCATAAGGGGAAGGGGCTCAAGAACGGCTACTATAGCCTTCAACCCTAAAATTACATTTTCCCCACAAATATTAATCCTAACCGCATGATATCTATATTCTCATGCTATATATCACATTCCCATTCATTTCATGATTTTCCACAACTTTTCATACATTTATCTCAATTTTCATGCAATTAACCCATTGTTAATGAAACACTGAACGGAGGAAGGGAAAGGGGTCGCGTACCTCGCTCAGCCCTCCGGTGACCCTCTTGCACTCCGGTGAACCTCCTCGCGCCTTGGCGAAGCCTCCTTTGCCGATGGAACACGCGCTGGCTCACACCACCTCCTCGGTTGCGCGTCGCCGTTCTTCCTCTCCCTCTTCCTCCTTGTGTCGCGACTCCCCTCTTTCACGCGCCTCTGCCTCTCTTATCCCCTCCTCCCGCACCACGCCAGCCGCCCATCGCGTTGGAGATGACGGCAAGGCACGGGGCGCTGGATGGTAGTGGCACAGGCTGAGTAGGGTGAAGGGGAAGAAGACGGGTGTGTGGTGAGCTCGTGAATGCGAGAAAGAGAAAAGAAAGAAAGAAAAGAGGAAAGATCGAGCACGTAAATCGAGGCGACTGTGCATCCTCAAACCGGACTCCACATTGGTCCTAGATCACAAACAGGTGCACAGAAAGCCAACCACCAGCTCACACATCTTAAAACAACAGATTATCTATTAATAAACCATTTAAGGAATATTACAATTAATTACATGATTTACAAATAGAAATGGATAATCAGACCCAGATGTCACTGAATGCCTCATAACATGTTATATACTTACTTTCCATAGTAAGAGCTATACTTGTCTACTTAACACTTCTCTATTATACAACTCCACCTACTAATAAGTAATCATAATTTGAAGTGAATCTATGAATATCTTAGCATCTGATGAAATCAAAGTAAGAATATCCAATGATCTCCATTTGATTTAATTTCCTATACACAAGTGCAAAGTCTTTTGTTCTTTGCAAATATTGCATGACCCGCTTAATAGCTTTTTAGTAATCCATACATAGATTACTTAAGTATTTGCCTAACACGCTAATAATGTATGCGAGATTCAGACGCGTAAAACTTAAACATACATGAGACTTTTAATTGTCAAAGCATATAGAATCTTTTGTATTTCCTTATATTCAAAATCATTTTTTGGGGTACTATTTGAAACAAAACTTGTCTCTCTTAGTTACAGGGGTATTTCCTAACTTGCATCCACTCATGTAATACTTTTTAAGGACTTTTTTTATGTACTTCTTTTGTGATAATCAAAAAACATTTCAAGAACAATTTCTAAGTATTTGGATCTCTAATACAAAAGAAGTTCCACCAAGATTTTTCATCTTAAAATTTGTTGAGAGAAATTTTTTGGTATCTTTAAGTAAGTTCATATTATTAATGGTAAGAAGTATGTCATCAACATACAAAACTAGGAAAATATATTTACTCCCACTGAACTTCTAATATAAACAATCATCTACTAAATTCAATTCAAAACCAAACGAGATAATAACTTGATGAAATTTGCGACACTATTGACGGAATACTTGCTTTAAACCATAAATAAACTTTCTAAGTTAGTAAACTATTTCCTTTGCATCACTTAATGCAAAGTATTATGGTTTGCATCATATAGATCATTTCATCTATGTTATTATTGAAAAATGTTGTTCTTACATTCATTTGACGCAGCATAAGGTCAAAATAAGCAACTAATGCCATAATAATCCGAAAAGAGTCTTTCAACAAAACCGGAAAGAAAGTTACTTTATAATCAATGTCTCCCTTTTGAGTAAATATCTTAGCAATAAGAAGAGTCTTATATCTTTTTACATTATCTTGCAAATCCCTCTTGATTTTAAATATCCATTTGCAACCAATGGCTTTCGCATCTTTAAGCAATGAGACAATATCCTAAACGTTAATGTCCTTCATTGATTTAAACTCATAATTGATGGTATCTACCCACTTTTGAGAATCGGAACTATTGATTGCTTAATGGACATTGATTGAATTATCATCCATCAAATCATTATCAACTTGATGTTCCTATAGAAATACGCTATAATCATTTGAAATTACACTTCTCTTCTCTTTAGTAGACCTCATAAGTAACATTAGTTCATGAAAGAGTTGAATTTGTTCTACTTGAATAAGAAGAGAATCACCAATGTCTTGCTTTGGATTTGTCTCTTGAGCGATGTCAAAAATAAATTTCTAATAATCATCAATAGCAACTGTAGGAAGTAAAATAATTTTTCCTTCAAATACAATGTCTCTTTCCTTATCTTCTCCTTCAAACTCTACTTCTTCAATAAATCTAGAATTAGATAACCGTCTTGAAAAATCTCTTAGTAGTAGGATCATAAAATCGAAAACCCGTAGACCTCTTAGAATACCTAACAAAGTAGCAACTAATAGTTCTAGAGTCCAATTTCTTTTTAGTAAGCTTATAAGGTTTAGCTTCAACTAAATAACCCTACACATAAAATGTTTTACGTTAGATTTATTTCCAACTCATAATTCATACGGGATTTTAGTTGCTACTTTAGTTAGTACTTTGCTTAATATGTAAGTTGCAGTCTTAAGTATCTCATCCTAGAAAAATTTTGGTAACGCAAATAACTAATCATATTCCTCATCGTATCTTCAAGTGTTATATTGCATCTCTCTACAACACCAATCATGATTAGAGAACCATACATGGTATATTAAGGGATGATATCACATTCTTCTCGGAACTAGGCAAATGGTCCTAAACCCTATGTTTTTTTAGCCTCTCCTCTCTCTCACCCAATCTTGAGAAAGAAAGAAGATGGATGTCTATGGTGGTTTATGTTTCTATGTATAATATATTTTGTAATGATTTGTCATGATTAGGTCTTGCAAAATAAATTTTTAATATAGAAAATTCAGATATTTTTTAAACACTAGTTTTCAATAAAATCATCATCCATCGTCAAATTTAAAAAAAGAAGAAGATAATAATAAACCTAATTTTTTGTAGATACTTCACCAAAATCATCATGCTATGCAAAGTTTTTGTATTTTTTTAAGCTTCCAACACAGTAATAAAGGATCTAATGTTATTTCATATAACGATAAAGTACGATATGACTATTAATATTAATACTATACATTAGGGAGGTTTTTGTATGTGTCCTCTTACACTCACGCATACATAGAGGACTTATAAATATATATTTTAAATTTCAGCTACAGTGCAATCAAAAATTTGCTGTATACGTTAAACTTTGTAAGAATTATATAGTTATTTATAAATGATCCACAAGACACGTGCATTTAAAACGGTATAAGACCAAAGAAAACATTTTCTTTCAAGGCTTCGTAAGCCAGTCGCTCAAAAAAAAAGAAATTTTGTTCATAAGTACAATATTATCCAAAAAAGAAGATGCATGTATCCAAAAATTTGACAAAAACGTAGACATCATCTAATAATATTTTCATTTGTTATAAAGAGATCTATCATAATGATTGTAAGCCACAACTACAATGAATTTTCATCTATTACGTATCTTTGATTTTCCATTGCTATTTTGATGTGAAAGAAGATCCTTGATGGTCTTGAACTAAGAAGATCGTTAAACTCTTGAATATACAATCATGCTCTAAGTTAAAAAATAATTCATAAAAATCATAGTAAATTGGTAATTGTTAAGCAAGTTTTGTTTACCATCAAAACAACTATCATGTAAGCAATTTGTTAGAGTTTGGAAAATGACATTCTAATAATTTTATTTGCATTGTTACCATATAAAGTGAATGTACGTCCACTAATGTCTTTAACATTTACTTGAATCTTTATTTTAAAGACAAAATGTATTAATAAGAAATACTAACATTTAGGATAACTTGATATAAAAGAATGACAGAATAGAAAATCAATGATCTTAATCTTGATTTAGCAAAATTATTGCTACAAATCGAATATTTGGTGTCATTATTCGAAAATTTTCTTACACTATAAGTATGATTCATATTAAGATAAAAATTGATATATTAACAGTAAAAAAAACACTTATTGTAAGAAAATATTGATCCAACAAAAAATAATGTCCATGTTCATCTTTCTGCAAAGACTACTTTGTAACGCTTTTGATGGAGGTACATCCTAAAAAATATAACTTCTATACTTATCGGACTATCGACATGCATGATTGCCTCATTTTGTGTCATTTTCTTCGTTTACGGTAGAACTTAACGGTCTACCATCTTAAAAATGAAAAATCCCTTGATTAAATATATTCAGCTTTGTTACGATATTTCTAACTCGTGAAATTTACAATGGCTTTGCAACTTGCAGGTATCATCATTAATTTTTTTGACGAACAAGGCAGCGCAAAATAACCCAAGATCTTTGTCCATCTGTAAAAAAGTTCGTACTGAAACCTAGGCTTGCATTTTTATATATCCACAATTCCTATTTTACATTTTTCCGTTAGTCGTAAGGTTTGTAACAGAAAGTTGATGCTTGACCAAATGCCCACATTCTGTTGCTATAACCATATCTTGTGCAACTTTACTCTATTTGTGCTATTATTGATGGAAATAATGTACTTGGAAAGTCAGTGCCGCATGATGCAGAGGCTGCTGCACGTTAACCCAACCAACAGTCCATATCTGGGATTTGGGGTCTTTGGTGACATCCAACTCCTTGATCAGTGGCCTTTGCACGAGTTCCAATTCTACAAAACCCATTTGGGTAATGTCATGCTTGCAAAATGCTTGTAATGCTTTGACCATAATTGCATGCACAACGTTTACCTCCCTCGTAGATAGATTTTTCAGCTATAGGACATGAAAAGTTGATGCTTACCGGAGATAATAGGAAAGGAATAGGGAAAATAAGAAAGAAAACGAGACGATAAGAAAGAAATATCTGAGTCTTACACGCTATTTAATCGTTTTGGCAGTTCAGTATTTTAGGAAGCTCCAACCTGGAAGAGGCCCATTTACTTTGCTGTACTTGCATTGAGTTGGAGAGGACAAAAAGAAAGATAAACTAAAACTCGCTTGCAAAGGAGAATCAATCAACATCTTTCTTCTGTAACTACTTGATGATTTAGGGGTGAATAGTTGTATAAAAGATTAAAAATTTAATTTTTAAAAATATTATATATATTACATCACGATGATTTCTTATAATCAAGTATTTAAATATAATATATATTAATAGTCATTTAGACATCAGCCTTCAATCCCCAGCGAGAAAAGACAGATGCACGCCAGTTGCAAGCGAGATCAACGACAAATCCATGGTTCCTTCCCAACAACCCATGAGGGCACGGGATTTCCATTTTACACTTTGATTTTATACATACAAGTGATTCATGTACGACCGACGCTGAGAAGAGAATAAAAATATCTTACCAATGAAACAAAGTAGATATTTCAATTGGAATGTCAGAGGGAAAAAATACATTGGTAACATTGGATAATTTATCGAAAATAATCATTTATAAGAGAAAAACTAAATAAAACACAAGAAAAAAATCAATTTATTTAAAAACATCGATTTTTTTTCACATGTAAAATTCATAAGAAAAGTTAAAAATAAAAACTACGGCAAAAACACCTTGATTTTTTTCATCCAATTCCTATATTATCCTCGTTGCAAACATCTTTTTACGAAAAATACTTCCCGTCCCAGTTCTCCCTCAAACAGCGCGATAACCACTACGCCGCTCTTTTTCTTCCTCTTCCTCTCCGGTGACCTCCTTCTCCGCCGTTTCCACCCCTCACTCACCACTTCGCTGCTCTTCTTCTTCCTCTTCTTCTCTGGCGAGCTTTTTCTCCGCCATTCCCACCCCTCACCCACCACTCGGCCGCTCTTCTTCTCCTCAAACGCCGCTCTTTTTCTCGCCATTCCCACGAACCTTATTCTCCCTCAAACCCCGCAACGCCCATCTGTTGGAGAAGGCGTCTCTTCCTTACGGAGCTGGAAGCGGCGGAGCTTCTCGAAGACGGTGTAATCGGCGGAGGCGCAAGCGACGGCGGCGGTGTTCAACGGAGGTTGCAGGCGGAGGAGCTCGTCGACGAAGGTAGGCGGAACTCTCTCTTGATCTGTTTTTATAAGATCTAGTTTGTGGTTTGTGATTATTTCAGAGGAGTTCGTGTTTCAGATCTGGTCTGTGATTATTTCAGATGAGTTTGGATCTTGGGTTTTTCGTTGTTTTCGTGTTGCTTGTGATTTGGGTATGCTGGAATGGATCGTGTTGTTTTGATGTGGATTATGGTTTCATGTGGTTTTTGTTTGTGCGGTTAGATGCTTGGCTCTTGAATTTGTGTCTGTTGAAGCTTTTGGTGTGTTCAAACGTTACTTTGGTTAGGATTTTGGTGTCATTAGTTTAGCTAAAATTCAGAAAGAATGGTCATCAGTAGTGGTTAGGATTTTGGTGTGATTTAAATATCTTGATTGTCTCTGATATGAATTTCATTCTGGAATATGTCAATCTTAATGTCTTGAAGAATATTGGAATTTCATCCAGTTAATTTATGTTCTAAATTCCATTACCATGTTATTGAGTTTGGATGGTACTGTGTTCTCAATTCTAATTGGCATTGATGAGGGAATTATGGTCAGGTAAAATTATCACTATCCAGAATGTGGATAATGGTTGCAACAATTTGGATCTGAAACATTCTTGTGATTCTTTTCCCTGACAGAGACACATGAGAGTGCATGACCTTATAAGATATACCATGCCAAATACACCAAAATGAGAAATAGGGAAGGCATAACCATGGAGATCATACATTTATGACATCTTTCGGGAGGCATGAATGCATGCATTTTACTGATTGAAAAGCTTCCCTACCAAACAACATGTAGAACATGTGAAT
>JAMKQA010047651.1:0-11745 GCA_024699735.1 Posidonia australis | reverse complement strand
GGACCTGCTAAAAAGATTCTTGGAATTGAGATTGAAAGAGATAGAAATTCCAAGAGGTTATTCTTGTCACAATGCAGATATATTGAGAAAGTTCTCAATAGATTTGGTATGGATAATGCCGATTCTGTCAGTTGCCCTCTTACAGCTCGTTTCAAGTTAAGCAAGAAGGATTCTCCTACTACAGAAGAGAAGAGAAGAGAAATGGAAAAGATTCCATATGCCTCTGCTGTGGGGAGTCTCATGTATGCTATGATATGCACAAGGCCCGATATTGCTCATGTAGTTAGCACTGTAAGCAGGTTTTTATCAAATCCTGGTAAACAGCATTGGGAAGCAGTACCGTGGATTATGAGATATCTTCGTGGCACTTCTGATTTTAAGATCTGTTTTGGCAGTGGAGAACCAACCTTGATTGGTTACACTGATTCAGACATGGCAGGAGATGTTGATAACTCTAAGTCTACTTCTGGGTACTTGTTTATCTATGCAGGGGGGCTATTTCGTGGCAGTCTAGATTGCAGAAATGCATTGCATTGTCCACTACAGAGGCTGAATTCATTGTAGCCACAGAAGCCTCCAAGGAGATGCTATGGTTAAAAAGAATGCTTGGGGAACTTGGAATTGTGCAAGACTATTATACATTGTTGGGTGACAATTAAAGTGCTATTCATTTAAGCAAAAAATTGTCATTTCATTCCAGGTCAAAGCATATCAAGGTACGATATAATTGGATTCGAGATGCTATCAACTCAAAGGAGCTCGAGTTCAAAAAGGTTCATACAGATGATAATGGTGTTGATATGCTTACTAAGATGGTTTCTAGAGATAAGCTGGGCATTTGTGCTCAGATTGCAGGTCTTGTGGATTCTTCCATGTAGGTGGGAGGAGGGGGAGATTGTTGGGCCAGGCTTCCTCCACACCTCATTTAGGCCTATAGTTGATGGTAAAAATAAATGAACAGTGAAATTAAAAGGATGGATTAAGGCATTAGGGCGTGTGCAAGGGAAATAAAAACACGATCTGTGTTTTTTGCTGCTGTGGGACGAAACTTCTCCTGCGGCGACGGTTGCGACGCCCGACTGTGGGAGCATCTGTCGGAGTTCGCGCGTGGGAGCAGCAGCCGTTCGCGTGCTGGGAGCAGCAGCCGTTCTCACGTGGGAGGAGCAGCCGTTCTGTGCTGTAGCACTGGGAGGAGCAGCCTGTGCTGCGGCTCGCGTGGGAGGAGCAGCCTGTGCTGCTGCGTGGCTGGCGACGTCGAGCTTGAAGGTTGGTCTGATGCCGAGCGTGGAGACTGCAACGTGCTCGAGTGCTCAACGGCTGTGGTGTGAGCAGTCCGTGCCAGGAAGAGAACTTGTTGGTTTGCATTCTTCTCTTCACATCTGTTATTTGTTATTGCCATTGAATGCTTGTGATGTATGCCTCAAGTTTGAAAACTTGAGAAGAAGAACAGCTCTGTAACTTTTATTGAAGCAAAGAGTAGGTTGGCCTGGACTGAGAAAGTCCCGTGGTTTTTTATCTCCTCACAATGAGGGGATTTTCCACGTAAAAATCCTTGTGTCTTGTTTGAGTTGGTTGTTTCTTATTTGGATTATTTTCGCACAGTTAGGTTCTTATCTATCCCAACAGGATGGACATTATACTCGAAAGTTATTGCCTGGTTGCTATATATCCAACTTCTAAATGATCCATCCATCACTCCAACAAAATGCATATTCTTTATCATTTTGGAGTGCAGAGAGACTTGACAAAAAAATTCTATGGCATCAACTTCATTTTTATCTTCAGAGAGGGAAATGTTTCTGCCCATTTGCTCGCACAAATATGCTAGAAGACCTAAATGTAATCTCTTCATTGAAGACAAGTCTGCTCCTCACTGTGTCTCTTCTCACATTTCCTTTGATGCCTTTCGTTTGGAGAGTTCTTAAACTCTTTGTAATCTTCATCCTTATGGTGTGCGAACTTGAAAAAACACATGGAGTCTATGCTTGGACGCTTGGTAGCATGGGAAATCATGCATGTCTTTGGTATCTCCTTGATATCCTATCTTCTTGATAGGTTTTGACCAAGATTCATCATGCATGGTTCATATGAAGAACAAAAGCAACTTTTCCTACATCCACGAGATTATCAATGTTTTTATTAATTTAGATTTATCTTATAGTTCATTATCTATCCCTTAATTGAATGTTTCATGATGAGCTTCCTTTTCCACCTACTTTGGAGGTAGGCATCTTACTTGATGACATAACTTTTGTGTCATGTGTGATCTTTAAGTTCTTCCTTGTTCTCTTTACCCTTTGCAGTAGAGATCCCATTCTTATTACCTTTCGATTGGATTCTTCTCTTAAAATGAAATTGTAATATTCTAGATTTAGTTTCACATTACCTAAAAAATGTTTAATTATTTTAGGTCTGATTAATTGTTGGGTATGAGATCGTTTTCGGTCAAGTGTGCCATTACAGAAATTTAACAAAGAAGCAAAATCTAATTTGTTGACCAACACTTATGTCATAACTCATAAACGTGTATATACTTAAGATATTAAGCTTAAAGGAGTTGAGACAATACAATTTAAGGGAATAAATAAAGTCCTTAATAACTTTTGGTCAAAACCTAGACACTTCCAAGTCCCAACCTCCTGTCCTTTTTTGGATTCTTTTGTTAAAGTTGTTAAATCTTACCTGCTCCATCATAAAAATTAGTCGAGGATAGAGTTCTATTGTTTTTAGGTCATCGGTGATGGCCTGATGGGTTCCTTCTGGATAACGAACCCATGTTAGTAGTATGTTACACTCAAGATTAATCATATAATTGGAGGAGAAATCAGGAAGTACATGATTTGGGAGACCAACTGCCTCACCAAAATACCAAATCACTTTAACGTGTGCATATGCTCACTGTCCACATCTACATACGGCACTAACTCCCTCTTTACTTCGATGTGGTCATAACCCTCTCTTTTTCTCTTCCGAACAAGGTCCTAGAGCTTCTTCACCATGAGACGCCATGACACCTTCTCCACCAGTGTCTACATAGCCATAGCGTCGTTCGGCACGTTCGTCGTCGTCCTCGTCGTCCTCCTCCTCTGCTTGTTGTGTCGAAGGAAGCGTGTGCCGCTCGCAAAGCTAGACAAACACAAGCCACTACCACCACCAACGCCAACCTCCCTCAAGCTTTGCGCTCGGCCCATACCCTTCAGTGACATCGACGCCGCCACCGACGGGTTCAATCCTCAGCGCATACTTGGCAAGGGCCGCCTCGGCACCGTCTACCACACGATCTCTTCGGAAGGCCACGTTGTCGCGATCAAACGGATATACCCTCACCTCGTTCTAGCCCATGCAAGCGGCTCTCGCTTCTCCACGAAGATCAAATCCCTCTCGCTACTGCAGCACCCCAACATCGTAGAGATCGTCGGGTACTCGGAGGCCCCCGGGGAGAGAATCATCGTCTCGGAGTTCGCCGGCATGAACAGCCTCACCTCCTACCTGCACCCCGGCGCTGAAACACTAACTTGGGAGCACCGGTTGCACATCGCCGCCGGGGCGGCTCGGGGGGTGGAGTACCTACACGAGGGGACTGCACCATTCGTCGTGCATGGGAGCATCAAGTCCGGCAACGTCCTGGTAGATGGTGACTTCTGTGCGAGGGTTTGTGATTATGGGCTCTCGTTCTTGGCTCCACGGCAACACCATGGGGAGTGCTGCAGCAAGGCAAGTGATGTGTATGGTTTTGGGGTGGTTCTGCTGGAGATCTTGAGTGGGAGGAGGTGTGAGGATGGGGTGGGTGTTGTTGAGTGGGCTCTTCCTCTGATTAGGGCGTCAAGGGTGGTGGAGGTCTTGGACCATAGAGTTGGGAAGCCCTCGGATGTCAAGCCTTTGATCAGGTTGGCCAAGGTTGCTTCTGCATGTGTGGGGAATAGTAGCAACTGCAGACCTTCCATCTCTCAAGTGGCCACTATTCTTAATAACGTGGAGATGCAACACTTGAGCATGGTATCAGCTCTATGATGTGGATATAAAGTGGAGTACTACATGGGTTTTTAAACACGTTTTAGTTATTTGATGTAATTAGAGATGCATCATGTTGTTTAGCACTGTCCAAATATTTGTTTGAGAAGATCCTTTTTTGAATGGTAAATCATGATCTTTGCAGAGGTGAGGTATTGTATGACTTGTTGACTTTGGAACCAGTCGGATAGGAGTGTGACGTGGCAACATCCTCAAAGCACCGGAGCTGAAACTTAACCAATCACATTAATATTCAATTAATTGAATAAGTGCGTTTTCTTTCAAAGGAAATTTAATAAGTGGCTGGCAGTTCAAAAATTATTCATTTGGATGGGGATAAACATTACATCGTCGTCCTGCGGATGGTGCCAGTGGCCGGCAAGTGCTGGGCCGGAGAGCTCGATAAGTTTAATGAGTTTGTGTAAAATGTTAAAGGCCCACCAAGGATCAATATCCTCTCCTATTCATCTGTTGGATGGCTTTCTTTTCTGTGCACAACTGTACCGTACATGGGAGAGCTTATTAGTTATTATATTTAAGGAAAATTACCCCTAGGTATCGAGGCTTGGTAGAAGTGACAATTTGGTGTCTAAAGTTTAAAAATCATCAGAATGATATCGAAATGTTTACAAAATCTGCGCCATCCCGAGGTCAGTCATGCTAATTACTTTGTTGCCGTTACACCACCGTCGTTCCTCCCACCTGCATGGGCACTTCAGAGGAGGGTAAACCGCTGAGTGGATGGTGGGCTAGTGCACTTGTAATGTTGGATTATAAACCAAGTCTAATGTTGCGTTTGATACATTGGAATGTAAATAGATTGGAATGGAATTAACACTGGAATGGAATGGAATGAAATAGATTTATTCCATTCCTGTATTTGGTATATAATGGAATTGACAAATAATTTCTTTCTAATATTTGATATATAAGAACAGAATCGAAATAGAAATATAAAATTTGCAAGATTAACAACTACATATTAACAAAAATATCCTATCAATTTGGAAAAAAAATTTAAATAAATTTTTTCCATACACACTACAATATACACATACACATAAAAGTTTTAACATAAATAATCTTTTCTAAATTAGCATTAACAAAATATTCTTGGTAGAATAAAAATTTTTTGTAGGAAAAGAAAACAATAAAAAATATCAATATTCTTTGTAAAAAAATTACATACACAAAAAAGAGAGGAAAAAAGATGAAAAAGCAAAAAAAATACAGAAAAGAGATGGTTACAGTAGAGAGAAGGCCGTAGAGGAAGAAGAAGGACCTCGAAGGAAGAGGAGGGTGACTAGACATGGAAATCGGACTAGGCCGACCTTGGGCCTTCCGGCCCACCATGGCCTCGGCTCGTCTAGCCCAGCACCGGGTCGGGCTAGGTCAGGCCCACCGTGGGCCGTGCGAAGCCCACGTGTTAGTCTCCCGTAGGCTCGTAGAATAGGTCCATTTTGACCTGCAAATGAGGATTAGGCCGGACCGAACTAGACCGGGCTAGCCTAGAAATTAAAGAAAAAAGAAAGGCTAGGCCCATGGACCCGAAATAAAAAAAAGTATTTGTAAAGTTCCTGAAGAATGTTACTGTGCAATGATGTAAAAATATTTTATTTTTTATATTTTGTATTTTTTTATTGTATTAAAAATATTTTTTTATTAATAACAAATTTTAATTTTGGCCAAATAGATCGGGTCGTCCCAGCCTGGCCCATCGACAGGCTGTGGGCCATATCGGGCCCACGGTCTGTTAAAAGAGGCTCGACCTGGATTGGCCCAGTCCAGCCTGTGGGCTGGCCCGGCATAGTCCAGGTCCAGGCGGGCCCTACTTTTTTAGGCCAGGTTGGCCCAACTCGGCCCACATTCCATGACTAAGGGTGACAGACGTCGGGAACACGCTACGTAGGAGGAGGGATAACTGCAGAGAAGGAGGAATGACCGTAAAGGAGGGTACATGACATTTTTAAAATGATTCCCAATGGAATGGGAATCAAATTCTTTATCTCTCGGGAAGAAATGAAATTCCCATGTTCAATGAGAATTTGATTCTCAAGGGAATTTCATTCCCATGCCTATTCCAAAGATTTTTTGATACCAAACATTGGAATGGAATTCTCTCATTCCATTCCAGTCCATTCCAGTCTCCATTCCAATGTACCAAATGCTACGTAAGGGTTTTTGATTGTAACAAGGAAATCAAGGATAGGAAAATATGAGGTCAAGAGAAAAATAATGAAAAATAGAGTTATAAGATTTTATTTTCTGTTTGACTTCAATAGAGTGTTTGTATATGTATGGAAAGTAGGGAAAAATATTTTCCCTTCAAATTCTATTTTTATGGGTGAAAAAGGTAAGGAAATAATTTAAACTTGTGTTAGAAACCAAATGAAGTTACTTTCCAAAAGAAAATGTGTATAAATACTATGAATTTGAACACATTTTTCGGTTAATGAGAAAATACATATATATTTTTTCCATTGGTTTTCTATCCCTTCTGAGTACACAATGCCCCGCGATGAGTTATAATCTAAATGTGTAGCACTTTAATGATGTAGAATGTTTTTTTTTTGGAAACAGTATTTATATTAATAATTCTTGGCTATGAGACCACCACCAGGAAGAGGCAAAATTTAAAGTCCAAGCTGAGACAAACATATTAAGGATCCAGTAGATCCCATGGCAAACCCAAAATTGGCTCCTGATAAAGTACAAGAGTGGCCAAAATATGTCCAAAATTGTAAAATTAATACTTCCTTTTAGAAAAAGATCAAGAGGAGTGATCTTCAGCAGTTTTACCCTCAACAGAAGCATTTGCTGAGAATATAGGAGTCCCCGGATTTATGTTGACAGAAGAAGCCCCAACATTTTGCTGATCCAGATTCCAAGGATGTTGCATTTCTGTGGCCGTTTGAATTAAGGAGTCCTTTTCAAAACCTGTGGTCAAGGTTACTGTCCAAGCATTCATAAGAGAAATAATATGAAGTAAGATTATCCTAAAAGAATTAGATATGTTGCGAAAATTTCTACTATTTCTCTCCTTCCAGATACACCAGAAGAATGTCCATTTGAGAAGTTTCTATTTTACACTCGTTCTTTGATTTGTTCAAGAAAAAAGAAGAGGCAACGGTAATTTAGTCTTAAAAAAAAAGAGCAATGAAGTTACATGATTCTACCTCACTAACTAATCAATGCTCATAGAGGACCATATAGGACACAACATTGATGATTTTTAAACTTTAGACACCAAGTTCTTATTTCCATCAAGCCTTCAAGTACCAATAAGTAATTTAGTTTACCTTAGATTCCATCATGTTTGTGTGTAATGGACATGGCCCAAGTGCACAAACTTCAATGGTATCATCACAAAAATGTTGAAAAATCACTCTAAATAATAAAAAACTAAATCAAAAATCAAGGAGATGTCTATGCAAACATCCATTGAAGAGGGAATTTTTTGACGTCTATTAATTCATTTCGAAAATAGAGAATTTTCAAATGTATGCAGTTGATGTCTGTTAGTCCATTTTTAAAATAATATTCGAACAGACGTCTATATGAACATTCTACTACGATGCAATTCTGTTTTTTGTTTTTAAATTAAAAAAGTTTTAATTACGATAGTTGTTCCCTTTGTAAGATAATAATTACAAAATTTATTTTTTTTTGAATTTAAAGGAGAGATAATTACATTATCTTGCTTAGAATTAAGGAGAAATAATTTCATCTCCTTATACATATGAGATATCATATTAGAGAAACAAATTTTCGTGAAAAAGTTTCATGTATGTGATTAAGTAGATCTGCATCTTCTCAGAGGATGAGAAAGAGATAATTATACGACTTCTTGAAGGACGAGAAAGAGGTTGATGGTGTGTTTCAAGAGAATTAAAGTCTGGTCCTTTTGTTTGTCTACAAGGAGTTGACATGAAGGTGTTTCAACAGTGGCTTTTTTATAGTTGATTGCAAATGCACGCATCACAACTCTTTTTCGCTGGTATCAACGAGCAATTCAGCTAAAACCTGTTGTATTATGGGGATCGAATAACGCTTTAAGTGTTGGTATTTGATAATACTCCAGTGGAGCATTTAGATAGTCTTCTAAATTGCAAGAGTTTCTTGTCATATATGAGTAAGATCTCTTCATATTCTTTGGAAAATTTATTTTTGCAAAAAATTTGTTTTACATGTTATTTGCATTTCCATTATAATTAGTCATATTAATCTGTGCTAGACATCAACAATTTTTAAACGTTATTGCATTATTGGTTAAACGACTAAATTGGGCATAACAATAGCACAAGGATACTAGAGTAGAATGTTGTCAAACTTGAGAAGTATATTGTTGTTTACAACATTTAGAGAGGTATATTGTTGTATATTGAGGAGTTGATGGAGTCATTTACAACATTTAGAGATGTATATTGTTGTTTGTGCATAATAACATGCATGTGTGTTAGAGTGGTATATTGTTTCAGGTAGAGTGTCATGATATGGACATCATATCATAAATCTTGAAAAGAGAAATGTAGATTTATACTCTAAGATGGAGATCATGTGGATATATTTTTTTCCCTATTTTATGGGTGAACCACATGATTTGATTTGAATTAAGATTCAAATGAAATAAGGAATAATATGCCATGTAGTATATGTCTTATTATCTTTCCTATTTTGTGGGTATGAGACTCATAAAGATTTTGAATTTTAAATTAGAAAATAACCCATGTAGTTTGAATGCATTTGAGTTTTATTTATATGGGTGATTTCCTTTTAATTTAAATTAAAATTACATATTATATATGATAAAATAAATATATTGAATCATAGAAATTTAAAAGAATTAAATCTTAATTCACGATGAGGGAAAGATAAGAACATGCTTCATGTGACTGCAAGATGCAATTCTGTTGTGTGTAGTTGTTGTTGGATGAGATCCAATGGTCTAAAATGAATCTTTGATAGATAATACAATTGGAATTGGAAATCCAACAAGTGATTTTGATGTTTTAAAAAGTTCTAGAAAATTTGAATGAGTTTGATTAGTGAGATTATACTTCTTATACACAGATTTGAGAGATCAGTGTGGAAGCATGTAGACAAGGCCAATTCTCTATGCAAGGGTCTACTTTTTTACAATCTTGAGAAGAGGATTGCGGATTTCTACTTCAAGATGGAAACTACAAAGGAACTCTAGGACTCCTTAGAGAAGTAGTACAATAGTGATGAGATTATTGCCAAAATGCAAGGACTACAAGTTTGAGGACGAGTATATGCTTCTGCAAGTCAAGGACTTGCTGTAGATCAGTCAAAAGATGACTAAAGACGAGATGAAGCTTCTAAAGAGGTATTTGGTTAGATGTATCTTGAATAAACTAATAGCAGGTTGGACCTACTTCACCACTGATATTTATCGCAATAAGACAAAAGTTAAGATGGACGATCTGTTGTGATTCATTAATATCGAGGATGAGACAAAGTAGAGGGCAAAGTATGATATGATTGCCAAGCAGGTAACTGTAGACACCCCGATTTTGAGGCGGTTTGTTGATGGATTCAGTGGCGATGAATTCAGATCTTACTTTCTCGAACAGAATTCTTCAAGTGTATCAAACTAATCTAGAGTCATGGACTAGAACCCAGAATTAAATCTAGCATCCTACTTAGCACATTTGACTGATATAGTTAGATGGCACACCTTTCCGGTGTATTCTTGTAGCACACTAATATGGCACATCTTATTGGAGCACTAAATAAGCACACTAAACTAGAGCACATACCTGGCACACCTATCTAACGCACATACCAGGCGCACCTCACTGGCACACCTTGCTGGCGCACATAGGTGGCGCACCAGCTCGATTCCAGGTCGCTGGCTGTTCATTTGCCTTGCGAAACTCTAGCCATTATACCCCTAATCTGCTATAACTTTCTTTCTTTATCAGCATAACAATCATTTTCTCTTGGTCTTAGGGGAGGTCTTTTGGTTTCTTGAGCCTTTAGAACTTCCTAGCACTCCCTATATAAACTCTTGGTAGTCATTGGGAGAAGGGGTTGGAAGAAGAGAGAAAAGAAGAGCCATTGTTTCTAGCACAAATACTCTCGTCCTAGCTTGATCCAGAGCCAAAAAACTCCCACCCTTGGAGCAAGAGATCATCCACCTAGTATAGGGAAAAGCCCATTCATCCACTCCTTCCATATAGTTCCTTCTTTTGCATCACTTGGAGGCCATTTGGGAGGAAGGAGATCGCTGTTTTCTTCAGCCATCAAGGTCATCTTGAGCCACTTGTGGAGGAGTACAAGAGCACACCAACAGGTAGGCATCTAGACTTTCTCATAGTTATATTTCCTTTCATGAATATGGGTTCATTTTAGAGAAGTCATATATGATGAACATGTTGATTTTTATACTTGTTGGATCATTTTATTGTACATGATATTCTCATGGATCATGACTTTTAAGCAACTATACCAATCATGCCATGTTCTTGTATTGTTAGATGAGATATATGCTTGCCTTTTTGTCTCTTTTTTTACTGAATCTTAGAGATATGCAATATGTGGTGGATTTGTGTTTTATTCAATAGGAATGGTTTAATGGGTTCAATCCTCTTTTTGTTGTATGCATCTATGTCGTCCTTCTTGTATGTTGTGACCGTGCCCCGGCCCGGGGGTCCGGCGCGGAGTCGCGCCAGAGGGAGGAGGCCACTGTTAGAAACATATTTTGTTTTGATGATTATATCTGGACTAATGAATTTATATATTTTCATGAAAGATGAAATCGCTTGTTGTAAATGACGTACTTAGAAAAAAGTTGAAGGTCATGTAGACTGCATGATATATTGGAAATGTATATTGAGTTATGTATACTTAGAACTTGTTGTAAATTTAAGAAAGTATCAGAATCGACATACCGAAGGAAAAATGGTATACTGATACAACAAAAATTGGCATACAAAACGGCACTCCGAGACTGAAGATGAAGAATCCAGAAACGGCATACCATAGCAGGAACAATCGGCACATACAACGGAGTTTCGAAACATACTGTGATGACAAAACAGAAGGAAAAACGGCATATCGGGTTAGAACGGTATAACGTTTCATGAAAATTCGGTATGCCGAAATAGTTCCGACATATCAAATTGCCCGAGAGTTGCTGATTGAAGACTGGTTTGGCATTCCGATGATCAAAACGGTATACCGATTAGATAGCCATTTTTTGACCGTTTTCTAGCCGTTAGACACATGTTTCGACGGTTCCTCGGCTATAAATAGGGCCTCAATGTGTCTTGTTAGAACACACATTTTCTAAGATACTTGTACTTATTTAATTCTCTGCTCAAATTCTGTCCTCATTCTCCTCACAAGCAAGATTGTATTACAAGTGTAAAAGCGCTCTGTGAGAGGGAAGTCATTGATTGTAAAACTACAGGGGGAGGCTCCAACTTCTTGGGGAATGAGAAGTGGAAAGAGCTAGGATTGTTTTAGTGGGATTGCGAACACAAGTAAGTATTACATCTTTTGCATATAAAGGGAAAATCTCAAGAGGGTCTTGAGGAGTGGACTAGGCCGGGGTTTGGCTAAATCACTATAAATAACGTGTATCTTCATTGTCTCTTATCTCCTTCATGCGTACGAGTTAGTATAAATTTCAATCTTGTATGATTTTGATATAGCTTCTTGTTACATACTTCATTTTGTCAATCTTATATCTAAAATTGGTTAATTTTA
>JAMKQA010047649.1:0-15620 GCA_024699735.1 Posidonia australis | reverse complement strand
TCTATTTAAAATGGAAGACAAGGAAAACCATATAAAACATGTGAATCATGCAATGGAAAAGCAGGTCATAAACCAGAAATGGGTAAGGATCCCTGTTATGCATGAGGAAGGTATTAGGCACCCTCATGCGCCCGAATAATCGGTCTTCTGTAGGTTTCTCATTTGCTTATGAAATATCAGCTTTTCAGCCTTTGCTGTACGCCCGAGGGCGACATGCCATGCCATGTTAAGTGAGAGGTGTCTTATGCTAAAAAAAGGGTGCATGGAGTGTAGGGTGTGTCCTAATGTTCAAAAATATCGCTCATAAGTCTGGTCAAGCGTCGATGCAAAGATATTGCATGAATAAGATCAAGGATCTAAGTATTTTGAGCGATTTATCATCCTTACTTTGCTATATGCCAAATGCAATCTAACATGCATGGAAATGGCTAAAAACAGAGTTGTGTCCTCCCGATATATCAAGGAAGAAAACCAGAAGCAAATCGAAATAAAAATCATGCTAGAAAGCTATGCAAAAGTTGTTGTGTGCTACTGATGAACAGGCTGATGTGCCTGCTTGGTGCGCCAGACTGGTGCTCCAGTCTGGTGCGCCACCTATGTGCTCCTGTGTGGGCTAGAAAGATGTGCCAAAGCAAATACAAAAATCCATACAATGCAAAGTCACATATGAATGCATTCCAGAAAAATCATGGCATGTAAAATCCTTTGCAAAACTTGAAGGATAAACTTTAAAAGTGAAAGAAATGCAAGTGTAATGACTTGTGGATCTTGTACTCAAGGGCTAGTAGCCTCACACAAGATCTCACCCTATTCATGCCAAAATGTATGCAAGAAGGTTCAACCAGGTCTCTGGATCATGGGTTGATGCACAAGGTTCTCCATATTGGAGTGAAGGCAACCAGCCTACTAGATTTTAGCCATGGATTGAATATTCACAGGGAGAAAAACAACTAGAAAACAATCTTATTTAGAGTTGTAAACATGCATGCAAAACCATGGAATATCAGAGAACCAGCAGCAAAAGAATCGGACGCAAAGTCATCGGAAAACTATGCAAACAGGGATGCAAAAGTGAGTGTTTTGCTCTTTGACCAATCTAATGCACCTGAATGGTGCGCCAGAGTGGTGCTCTGGGTTGGTGCGCCACTCTAGTGCTCCCCAAAATGGCTGAATCAGACTGCAGCCTGATCCAGAATCTGGTCCAGATTCTGAGAATCAATGACTATTCTTTAACCCAAATCAGTTTATACAGAGGACGAAAGACTAAAACATGATAACACCCTATCAAATGTATGTCTTTATCTTTTGATTCCAAATCATATTAAATCATGGGTTTATGGGTTGCATATGCTTGCATGGGTTTCTAAAAGATAGGAAATGAGAACACAAACTGAACAAACCATATGCATGATGGATACATAAAGAACATATCTACTGCATATTTCCTAACATACATGTACATGATCTAGGATTTCTCATGTAAGAAAATAGGAAAAAGAAAAGCAACTCATGAGAACTACAAGGTGCAGATTTTTATCACGTAGATTTACATGTTGAATATCTTGCACAGGAAACAAAAAATCTCATCATAAAACTCTTATGTAGACAGCAATGAAAATTAGATTATATGTGAATGCATGGCATGTTTTAGCTTCGTGCAATAGCTAAAATTAAAGAAGAAGGGAAAGAGAGGACCTACCTCCCAAGATGTTCCTTCTTGAAATATCAAAGATAGAGGGATCCCTGTTACTTTGGAAGGGCCGAGGATGCTTTGGAATGCAAGGGAATACTCCAGAAAATGAGAATAGGCTGCTGGAGAGAGTATATGGCTTGCCCAAGATGCTTGCTCAGATCAGGATTGCTGAAATCAACGTTTCTAACCTCTTCTAATGGTTGACTATAGGGGTCCTTATATAGGATTTCTCATGGGTAACTCCTAGGAATGCTAGCAGCCTCGTAAACGTAAAGCTTGGGAAGATTCCATGGCATATTCGTTGGTGGAGGTAACAGCCATGGGAGGTGGAAAGCCAGCAGCCAGTAGTCTGAGAAATGGCTGCGCGCTAGCTTGGTGTGCCTGGTAGGTGCGCTAGGTAGGTGTGCCAGCCTAGTGCTCTAGCTAGGTGTGCCACTGTAGTGCTCCTGCTCGATGCTCCAAACAGGTGCTCCAGCTAGGTGCTCTCTGCTACTTGTCTGGATTTCTAATTGGGCTGCAGGCCTGCTGTAGGTGCTGGTCGGTTTAGCTAATGGGATTAGGTTTGCCACATCCAAAGCAACATCTAAAAAGCTTATCTATAAGTCATCTCAAAATCGGGGTGTCTAAAGCATCTCCCTACATAATACTATAGAAGCTAAGCACTTCCTTGATTCTGTTAGACAAGATCAAGGTCTACCTTGTATGTAATTATAGGATAATGCCCACTTAGTTGAGAACCTGGCTTCTCTTTCTATCACCCCCATTAATTGTGATTATCTCAGCTTGGAATATTAGAGGATTGGGTTCTAATGGGAAAAAGAGAGCCGTTCATATTGAATGGTCTAATTCCACAAGTAAGTACACTGTCAAGTCAAGGTATAAGATAATTAATGATGGTGGGATTAGATCTCATTTTTATGACCACATCTGGCATAGTTGGGCCCATTTAAAGGTTAAACTATTTTCATGGTTGGTTCTTTTTAAAAAGGTTCTAACAAAAGTTAACCCGTGTAAAAAGGATTGGACTGGCTCTGATAGTTGCATCATTTGTAATAGTTATCAGGAATTAATCGATCATTTATTTATCAATTGTGCTTTCGCCGTAGCAGTATGGCACGTTTTTCTACAGGGACCTTTGTATCCTGCCATTACTTCTATTACTGATATATTTTCTTGCATTCTTCCACTGAAAGCTGATCTTTCAGCTAAGGGTAGACATACTTTGATTCAAGTTATTCTGTGGACCATTTGGAAGGTACGGAATAATAGAATCTTTAGAGGAAAATGTACTTTTTCGTACAAAGTCACTAACGCTATTTTATCTCTTTGTCATTATTAGTTTAACATTTTGGGCTCAGGATTTGAAAAGGATGACAATATCCGGGCTATTACATCTCTGGAAAGTGATTGTGTTTTGGAGCAATCTACTCATGCTCTGCATTTACCTAATCAAAACTCTGACGATATAGTCCCTACTCAGGACTAATGTCATTCATATTGAACTTACATATTTTTTGATATTATTAGAACACCAGGTGTTTTGGAGCAATCTACTCATGCTCTGCATCTGCGTAATCAAAATTCTGACGATGTAGCCCCTACTCCGGGTTAATGTTATTCATATTGAACTTATATATTTTTGATATTATTAGAACATCAGGTGTTTGCCTGTTGTTGGACAATTCTATTTTTGTGGTGGTAATTTTCTACTCCACTAAGGACTATAATATAGTATTGATCTTGCTGTGTTTTAACTTTTTAATTATATATTGATTACCGTTTACAAAAAAAATAAAATAATCCGATTACCTAACATTTAAGAAATCTGAATATCCAATTAAGATTGCATTTAGAAATACTTTTTCTTATGGAGTTTATTGAGAAAAGTTTATTTTTTTATTAAACTATATTATTAACAATTTTTATGGAAATAAAGGAAAATTTGTTTAATTTGTATGTCCAATAAATACTTATAAGTTAATCAAAGGAACACCAACGCTGTCACCTTCAGACAAATGTTTTCAACTTAAATGATAAAGAACATAGCATTGCATAACTAGAGTTCCATATATCAATAAATATTGTGGCATTTTCAAGTTTTATGATAAAAGAACCATAACTTAAATTTGATAGCGCGCTATACTTCTTAACCAATCGAAAATATATAGCACTGTTAACCAGAGGTTGTAAATGCATAGTTGGAATCTCATGGGATTAATGGAGTACTCCCGACCATTTCAAAAAAAAGAAAAAGGAAAAAAGGTATCACCCTCCAATTCTTGTTCGTGTTCACTCCTAGCTTCCGAATGACGAAGCCTGGCTGCAGATATTGTTAAAAGATGGTAAAACAAATTGGCGAACTCTCTTCCCCTAATGAATAATATAGAACCATCAGTTCGATGGAAATATCAATTTATATTCTACGTAGTAACAATTTCATTGACCACAATAAAGCAGTTGACTAGAGCCATTGTGCCGATTTCACATTACATTCCAGTTAGCTACTTACATGAAAAGACATTTGTTTTTAGGTCAATCTAACAAAAAAATGTAAGTCGGCCGTTTTTTTTCTAGAACTAGAAAAGATTACAAACATGTGCCAAGTTTACGCAAAGTTGCCAAAAACTAAAGAGATATGAAAGTATCTTTTTAGTTCGACATGGAAGATAAACATCACAGGATTGCCACCAAAATCAAAAGCATTTCGTGGCGTACGACGTTTCCATGTGTGACACATAATTTTGTTTGTACAGCACCTTGTAGAAATAATTCTAGATCTCTTTCTGCGTAAAGGCATTGACTTCAGCTGAAGGAAGTTTCTTAAGGTCAAAATATGAGAGCTAACAAATCAACCAGTGATGCCAGAAAGAAGTCAAAATTAGGCTACACAATGACCAATATACAAGTGGGCCACCTGACACAGGGATAACCCCTAGATAATATGACAGCTTGCCGTGTGTGTGTGTCCATCTTTATCCTCGTCTACTTGTTTTGTTTCTCATTCCATTGGTCATGCTCAGAAAGAAGAGGACTTGAGAATTCAAAAGCGTTGAAAATTGTGCCTCTCACAAGAGTAGTTGGCGTTGAATTATTGATCAATTGGGATATTTTTCCTAAATCAAGAAGGTGAATTAGCACTAAAACAGCATCAAGTTGAAACTTTGGAGGAATTCATATATCCTCTTGGATAAGTTTCTTTTTTTGCATATTTAAGACCACGGAGGTCTTTCAACGAACATGGTTTACGATGATAACTAAGGGACCCAAGCTCCACTGATTAGATGTATGTGGGTTGGTCTGTGGTCAACTCCATGACAAATTTCGAAATGATTAGCCAACATGAATTTCCTACTAAGAGTTTGATTTTTTCTATGGATTAGGCACTTAGATACTCACAACTAAAAACCTTATATAATTAGACATGTAAAAAGAACTAGATCGAGCCAACACAATCAGTCAAACATGTAGCCTATTTGGAGTGTGGGCCAAGTTGAGTTGGCTCGATATAGGCAAGGTCTAAGCTCAAGGTGGAGGACATTGAGTCCAGCCTCGCCCCTGGCCCTTGCCTAAACTAAGTTCGATTGGGCTAGTTTGGGCTCCTAGTTGGTCCATGATAGACTATTTGATTATTTTCATAAAAAAATTAATTAATGAAATAATATTTTATTGATAAAACTGAATTGAACAAAGTTTAAAAAAATACATAAACTAATTGAAAAACAAATCTAACAGTTGAGTCACTATCTCAATGCTAGCCAATTTGTCAGATGATGAGCAAGATATGGGAAATTGAGTTCCTTCTGCATTTATCATTTTTGTATTTTTCCTTGACACCTTGAATTACCACGTGTATATAATAATTATAGTACTTAACATAAATAAACTTTATCATCATTTAGATCGAATGTCTAATGTTTCAACATCTTCGACCAAAATGGCTTTCTTACTGTTATTATTTGAGACAATAGAGAGAAATTAGAGGATAGAGACACTTGAGAGAGTAGTGAGAACCGAGAATGATGTGTGACAAATGAAGAGAGGGGTGTAGTATTTGTAGGTCAGGGTGTAGGCTTAACAGACCAAGGTGGCCTAGTTTGGGTAGTTTAGGCTAAGCTCAACCTTAACCTTCGTTGGACATAGGCCTAGTGCTTGGACCCCCATGCTCAGCCGCACTAGACCACTACAATGGTTGAGCTGATCCAATCTGTATCCTTAAAGGGCTTGATTGCACATGGGCCCATGGTAGGGTGGGCCACGTCGCCCATAAGCTACTTGACCTTGTTTACACCTCTATGTATAATGCATAGGGAGAAAAAAGGTAATAATATAATGAAATAAAAAGATAAATATAAAAGATTCAAGATTTTTTTAGAACTTTTTAAAAATTCAACAAATATAAAGTGGAAAACAACCATACAATGTGTGAAGGAAAAAATAACAACTTAGAAAATATAGGAAGCAAGCATATAAGCAAAAAGAAAAAAAAAGTCATTATAATAGGCAAGAAATATGAGATTAAAGATTTGATGGGAAAAAAAGTTAAAGTTTATATGAGAAAAAAATTATAAGTTTTGGCTATTGAGATCAATTAAAAAAATTTAAAAAATTTACATTGACTTTCATGGTGATAGATACCATATTTCTTAATAACGAAAAAGAACATTTACATTGATTTACCTATGATAAACGGTGCATTTTCCTAAACTATGTGTGCAAATTATTGACTCATATCAAAGTTGGTAATTAATTTATGTTTGTAAATTACAAATTATATTTTATCAATGTAGACACCCCATTTTGACCCATCTTTTGCTTTTCTAGATTTTCTTTCTAAAATAAATTTGTTTGCTTTCTTTTGTTAACATAATTTTGTTACAATATTCATGCGTAAACCATGGAAGTTAGAGAAACAATACAACAAACTTATTCCCATCTAGATAAAACATCTTGAATTAAAGTGGTAATTAAGAATGTTAAATTTGCACTTAGGTCCCTACAAAATCAATAAATCACTCATCACTTATCTTGGGACAAGATCAACACTAGATTAGACACACTTTTCAAAACAAAGGCATAACAATTAATAGGTAACATGATTCCCTAGATTAGCCATCAATCATGACATTTCTTGGTAGTGGATAGTTAAAGTCAAAAGCTTAAATAGTATTCGAAAGTTACTTTCCTTACACATAATCATTCACCTAGGCATAACCTTAACATACCACAAAAAACTTTCTGTTGACACACACATGAAGAAACAAACATAAAGTTTAGCATCACGATCCAACAAAGACACTTTTCTAGATAAGTCTAGGATCCACACACACATGATGAGTCTCTACCACTACAAAAAAAAAAAAAACTTTGCAAGGACTTATGTCCTCACAGTGTCCTTGCAAAGTCCTTATGACTTTTTCGTTAAAGACTTTTGTGAGGACATTGTAAGGAAATCCTATCATTACAATATCTATTGGCGTTATTGCAAGAAGATTTCCTCGTAATGTACTAGTGAACTTGGTTGCAAGGACATTACAGGATCATATGCCCTCATAATGTCCTTACAAGATGCTCACCAAGTGCTTGTTAAAGTTCTAGAAATATAGTCGTCGTTCTAGAAATAATGAGGACATTGTAAGTAAAAGTCTTTACTAAGTTCACAAAAGACAATGAGATTGGTGAGGACATTGCGAGGACTTATCCTTGCAATTTCTTTGCCAATTCTATGACAGACAACCAGATTAGCGAGGACAAGTACATGCAATGTTCGTGCTATTTTTGGATAATTGAATAAAAATAAATTAGTATCATCAATGTTTGAAATTACTAGAATATATTGCTAAAATCACATTCATATGCATTCACAAATATGCTAAATCACACATACAATATATAGCTAAGCATTTTTTTAAAAAGTATTAATTAATATTACAACATATGATTTTACATATCTATTTGTTTACAATATTGGATATAATACAACATTGAAATGACTTTAGATTTCCAATCAAAATAATATAATACAAGTCATCTTTTTTTATTGACTTACTTTTCTTTACCTTTTGAGGAAGATTTATGAATGAAACGATGGTCATGTGTATACTCATCGTAATGTTTGTTGTCGTTGCTCGACAAATCGATATCGTGCTCATTATTGTATCTTTTGATCATAGAAAACAAAATTACAATATGTTACGATTGATAATCATTATATTATCAAGTGGAATTCAATATAATAAATGCATATCAAAAATTTTCAAACTATATAAAACTTTAATTTACAAGTTGGTCTTCCAAAGTATGTATTTCATCCCTTATTTCTAATCTTACGTCGTACTTTATATCTAAGCGTATTGAAGTTGCCAACTATGACAACTGGGAACATAAAAAATCTCAAACAAGTGGTAAAGAAGACTAGGTTGAACATCCAAAATGTGTAGTAGAAGCTATAGAAAAACTAATAGTAAATTGTTCTAAGTAATATGGATGAAGACCACTCGGGCCTTGCTTCTTAATAGACTACTCACGTTCCTTTTCTTCGAAATTTGCTTCCAAAGTTTCTAGTCAAACGCTAAGTGTTAACCAAGATTTTCATTCCCTTATCTTTCTTGGTATAATTCAATGTACCTATCCTATAAAAATAAATACAAGAAGTTAGTTAAAGATAATAAAATAGAATTGTATATTATTAAAGAAAATTTAATTCTATGATAATTACTTACAAATACATCCTTCACAACAAGAGTTGACAACTCCTATTCTACCGTACTAGTGTGGGATGTAGTTCACTACTCTGCTACTATAGGTTCTTTGCATAGTTAAGTGGTTAGTAACAATTGAAATGTATGTTATTAATTTAAATTACATCCTATTTACAATTTTATTTAAACTATACTATCCTTGTTAACTCAGCATGAAGGTCGTTGTGGCTTCTTGATCTTGTAAAGTGAATTTCTTGCTTTCTGAGGTTTATCTTTCCTGCTACAGACCTTCTTTAGAACTTTGCATTCATAGCAAAAAGATCATAGAGTCCATTCCACCTAATTTAACATTAAACAACAATGTATATGATAATTCCTATACATATAACAATAGACCCAATTCCAATTTAATATAAACATTAATTATCTTTCTTCTATACACTATGTTGGAGGAAATGCCTTGGCTACCTGAAAATCATCATGAGAATTAGGACATTTTTCCAATGCATTTGTCCTTACCCTATAGTATATATTGTTTATTTTTTTGATTAAATTTATAAAAGGAGTACAATAATCTTCCTTGGTACACACAAGTGAAAAAGTAAACTTGCATTATATCAATCCAACAGGATTATTAATTTAATATGCTGATTGCTCGTAACACCTATGGTTTGTGTGGGTTAGGCTCGTCTTGTTGGCGCATGTATCTAGTGCGAGTTCTAGGTGCATTTTATTAGTTCAGATCACTGAATGTTATGAGTTAATTATTTTGGGATTTAATTCGTATTTGATTGTATTTTTGGCGATTGAGTTGTAAGGCCTGTCAGGTGAATTGGTGTTTGATTACTTTTAATTGTAATTTTCCTCAGGTAATCAAAATGAAATTTTTGTAGTTGTCCCCCTCTTTGGTTCTCTGTTGGGTGCATAACGCCCATGAGTTGGCTTGGTTTGCGGTGTCGTGATTTCCTCCTTGGTGTGTGTGTGCCTTGTATCCATTTCGATGTGGTACGTCTCATGAATACGTGGAGCATGAGGTGAAAAATTGCCAAAGCGTTACATTATTAGCTCGTCATTTTCCTTGATGCATTGTGCCCCATGCACATAATGGGTAAGTTGTGCCCCATGAATAGTGCTAGACACAAGTTTGCATCTTAAGAAGGGGGCTCAAGGTGGCATCGACGAGAAGACATGGAAGGGGAAGAGATGGAAGAAGGGGGACGTAAGGGAAGAAGAAGAAGAGAAGGAGGAGGAAGAAGGGGGGGGGGAGAGAGAGAGAGCTAGAGAGTTTGGGAGATAGGCAGAGAAGGAGAATCTAGTGAGGATGGGAGATGTGTCATCGCTTGCCATTGCTCATTGCTCATCGTGGTCATCGTTGAGTTGCCACTGCTGCCCCTATCATTGTGTTGCAGTTGCTTGTGTTGTGGGAAGGGACTTCGGGAAGGAGGATCATGGGTCACTATGCCGCACAACCATCATTGTCAACAATCGATGGTGAAAGGTGTAGGGCTACCCAGGCCTTCGCTTATGCTTGTAAAATTCACATGATTATATGGGAATGTGCTTGGAACTTCGAGAATGAAATCTGTGCTTGTTGCATCCTGAAATGGCTACAGGCACGTGATGGGTTCTTGTGAGAGAATCCATTCCATTTGTGTGTGTTTTTACAGCTTCTTGTGGGATTTGATGTATATGTGCCTTGGATGTGTGAATCATAGCTTTAATTTAAGTTTTCTGCAAGTTTTGTGCTTGGATTGCTCGTTTTTTTTAGGGTTTTGAGATTTAGGGCGAGGGTAGTATGAGCCTTATGTCCTCAGGCTGACTACTTTGGCTTGAGATGCGTTTTTTTAATGCCTCGAACCTAGGTACGCTACCTAAATCACAGTATCACAAGCAATAATAATAATTACAATTGTAATTAACTAAGGCTCACCGCTAGGAACAATGTGCAGCTAGTAGCTCTGACTCGAGCACCTAGACTAGACTGCACTACCACCTGAACCTGAAAACCAACCAAAGCACACTTGAGTACGCGCCCCACACAGAAAACTGCGAAAAAACAATGGGAAACTCAAATCTAAACTATCACAAAAGGTGGTTTTCAAAATTCATTTCGAAACATCATTTTCTTTTTAAAACATTTGGAATCTCAATTTAAAACATGCCTTTTTCAAAAGCTCATTTTCTCTTTTCTTTTCAATTCTTGCATCTTTAAATCTTTTTATGTATTTCGGGAAATCTACATTCTTGACCAGATCCAGCCTAAAACACAAGGCCTCACGGACTCAAAGCAAAACTACAAACATTGGCTAGTAACTGGTTAGAACAAAATCCTTATTTAATGCTAACATTTGAAGACAATGCATGGGTCCAATTCTAGCTACAACCATACCTTTATTTCCACTTTTCTTATTGATGTTATCTTGATCAGAGCTAACTAGGCACACAAGTAGTAGGTAAGGACATCCTTTCCCCTACCTCCTTGCACTATCGTGGTGAAGTTCCCCGTGCGAGAGGACATCGCCCCAGCCAACTGGCCTCAATTTCATTTCATATGCACAGGGATACGTCTTTTCCTGACGTCCCATTGGTGACCCGAAAACCTGGTTCATATTCCAAGCTCAGTCTACACCGTTTCAAGCTCGGTGACCACGATCGTATTTGATAATTGATATCTTATCAATTTATCGATACAAACCCCTTGTGGTCCCACAATAGCAACTACGGTCGTATCTAACAATTGGTTTCTTTGGAGTATCATTCTCCTACCACATTGCCGACACCAATCCCTCGTGATTCTACAACACATTATTAATTCATTTTCAAAACTCTTGGATTTTCTTTTAAAACCATTACACATTCTCTTTTCTTTGCAGGGGATCATTCCCATGCAAACACGACCCCTCATCTGCGTCCTAGGTTCAAAATCTTGTAAAACCATGCATTCATAACCATAATTGGGTCTTATGCCCAAAAACCTTACTAAACCAATCGTTTATCAATTTCCATTCATCTAAAGGGCCTCAAGCCCAAATCTACATTCAATTTCATTCATTAAATTCTATATTTCTCTATGTCATCTATATGGGGGAAACTTCATTAATACATGCTTATTATCCATTCAAAACCATAACTTTCATTTTTCAAAATTTTTATTTCATATGGGCTAGAGGTCTAATTCGGCAGACTGAACCAAATCGACGTACCGAACAAGGCAATAGACACCCAAAATGGTCGACCGAACTGGGGATCAATCATCTGAAAATCTCTGCTTCGATCGACCGATATACCTTCGATCTATCGAAATCCCCTGAAATGGAAGATCAGACATTTTCACTCTACCAATTCCAATCTCTAGTTGAATACTGACAGGAAAACGGTATACCGAATCAAATTCGGTATACCGAACTTCCCATTTTCAGTAGTCATCCCATGTGTCGAACCCATTACTTCGCTAGAATTGGGACCTCTGGCAGACGCAACAAACACATGACAAAAATCATGAATAAAATATGGGATGTAGACCTCCAAGTCAACTTCAAAACTCCCCCAATCCATTCATAAATCCATTGATCATGCATCTCGAAATAAAATCTTAAAGACATGGAGCTCATTTCATAACACTGTAGCATGCTTTGCATTCTCTACCAAAAACTACGAAATTTCATACAACCTAGCATGATCTCTACTCTTACATGTCATTCAATACATTTCCACCATTCCTACTATTATTTCATGATTTATCATGCATTTTTGCCATTTTTATGCCCTTAAGCCATTTACTCAAAACAAAGGGAAAGGAGGAAAGGTAGAGGTCGCGTACCTTGCTCAGCCTTCCAGTGACCCTCCTGCACTCTGGCGAGCTTCCTCACGCCTCGGCGAAGCCTCTTTTGCTGGCGGTCCACGTGCATGATCTCCTCTCCTTTGGCTTTACGCACTACCCCTTCTCTCTCTCTCTCTCTCTCGCTTGCCTTCCCTCCACTTCCTCCTCCCTCTTTATCTCCTCCTCCTCGCCGCAACACGCTGGCCACCGACCCTATCACCCTCGCATCGGAGGGGACGGGACGGCACAGGCAAGCTGTGGAGGCACAAGTGGTGGAGGGAGGAATGAAAGAAAGAAGAAGGAGATAGGGGCTCATGAGGGGAAGAGAGAGAAAGGAAAGGAGGAGGGAAAAGAAAGGTGTGCAAACCGAGATGACTGTGCATCCTCAGATCAGACCCTACATTGGTCTCACAACACAAACAGATGCACGGAAAGCCAGTAAACCACCTCACATACAAAGAACAACAGATTATCTATTAATAAACCATTTATACAATATCACCATTAATTACATGATTTACAATTAAAAATGGATAATCAGGCCCAAATGTTACATCCTACCCCCTTAGAGGAATTTCATCCTCGAAAGTTAGCTCTAATAAAACAAGTAGGGGTACTATCTCTGTATGTCCACCTCGCTCTCCCAGGTAGCCTCCTCTGTACCATGGTGTTGCCATTGAACCAACACCAATGGAATCACTTTGTTCCTAAGGACTTGCTCTTTTCTGTCTAGTATCTGGACTGCATTTTCAACCATAGACAGGTCCTCTTGTAGCTCTTCTGGCTGCACTGGTATAACCTAGGATGCATCGGTCAAACATTTCCTTAACATGGACACGTGGAAGGTGTTGTATACACAAGCTAACTTTGGTGGCAGATTTAGTTTGTATGCCACCTCACCAACTCTCTTGATAATCTGGTACAGTCTGATGTATCTGGGGCTCAACTTGCCTTTCTTTCTGAGCCACATTAATCCCTTGGTTGGTGACACCTTTAGAAAGACGAAGTCTCGTATCTTGAATTCCAAAGGTCTCCACCTCCTATCTGCATAATTCTTCTGGTGACTCTGGGCAGAAAACAACTTCTTCCCAATCAGGACCACCTTGCCCTCGCAATATTGTACAATCTTGGGCTCAATCAACTATCTCTCACCCACCTCACTCCAGTATGTGGGTGTCCTGCAAGGTTTGCCATATAGTGCCCCATATGGTGCCATACCAATACTCGTGTGGTAACTATTATTATATGCAAACTCAATCAGAGGTAAATGATCCTCCCAGTTACCACTAAAATCCAAGGCGTAGGCCCTCAACATGTCCTCTAGTGTTTAGATGATTCTCTCTGTTTGACCATTCGTCTAGGGGTGAAAGACGGTACTAAAACTGGCACTGTACCAAAAGCCTCCTGTAAAGCTCCTCAGAACCTCGATTTGAATCTCATATCTTTGTCAAATACAATAGACACTGAGACGTCATGCAGTCTCATAATCTCTGAAACATACAACTCTGCCAGTTTTGCCAAGAGAAGATTCACCCTCATTGACAAGAAATGTGTTGGTTTTGTAAGGCGATCCACAATCACTCAAACTGTATCATTCTTCCTTCTGGTCCTCGGCAAACCTGTCACAAAATCTATCGACACATTTTTACATTTCCACACTGGAATGTCCAGAGGCTGTAAAGTCCCTTCAGGCTTCTGGTGCTCTATCTTCACCATTTGGCAGGTTGCACACTTTGCCACATACTCAGCAATTTTCCTTTTCATCTCAGACCACCAGAAATTCCTTTTCAGGTCCTTATTCATCTTGGTGCTTCCTGGATGAATAGTATATCTGGAGCAGTGAACTTCATCAAGCAGGCTATTCTTGATTTCCTCGACTTGAGGCACGTACAACCTCAGGTTGTACCTCAATCCATTGTCTACCCCAAATGAAAAGTGAGGAGCATTCCCAGCTTCTAACTTCCTCCAAATATCTGACACAAAGGAATTATACTGCTGAGTGGCAACAATCGCCTCGATCATCCTTGGGCGAACAGACAAATTTGCTAGTACAACCCTGGCAGCTTCCTGAGACTGTCTCTGAGGTCTGCACTCCACTAGCCCTTTTAACACTTTCCATTCATGGATCATCAGGCTAGCCATGACAGGAGTGCATTTGCTTAGAGCATCTGCAACTACATTTGCTTTCCCTAGGTGGTATGACAAGCTGATGTCATAATCCTTGATGTATTCCACCCAGTTCCTTTGTCTCAGGTTTAGATCCTTCTGAGTAAAGATATACTTCAGACTCTTATGATTTGTGTACACATCAAACTGTTCGTCATATAGATAATGCCTCTAAATCTTCAGGGCGAACACAACTGCTTTCATCTCTAAATCATGGGTAGGGTAGTTCTTCCCATGATCCTTTAACTGGTGCGAGGCATATGCCACCACCCAACCATGTTACATTAGCATACACCCGAAACTAATTCCACAAGCATCACTGTAGACTGTGAAAACTGCCACTCCTATATGGCAAAGTCAAAACTGAGGCTGACACCAAACGAGCCTTCAACTCGTTGAAGCTCTCCTCACACTGCCAATCCCAAGCAAAGTGCACTTCCTTCTTGGTCAATCTGATTAATGGTGCAGTAATCTTGGAGAAATCCTGGATAAATCTCCTATAATATCCTATCAGGACGAGGAAACTTCTGATTTCAATGACTGTCTTCTGTCTAGCCCAACTATTCACAGCCTCCACCTTGGTTGGATCTACCTTAATGCATTATCTTGAGATGATATGGCCAAGGAAGGAACCTCCTCCAGCAGAAACTCGCATTTGGAGAACTTGGAAGAGAGTTGATGTTGTCTCAATGTCTCCAACACAATCCTCAAAAGCCTTTGATGGGTCTGCACATTCGGAGAATATACCAGAATGTCATCCACAATGATGACTACAAACTGGTCCAAATAGGGCCTGAACACCCTATTCATCATGTCCATGAAGGTAGTTGGAGCATTTGACAACCTGAACGGTATCACCAGAAACTCATAATGTCCATAACAGGTGCTGTAGACACCCCAATTTTGAGCTCATTTGGCAACAGGCTCCTCTGGTTGATGCTCTGGTCGCGACCACCAAAACCCTAGTCCACGTAGGTCCCAATCAGACCCACACTAGCCCACATGACCCAATAAAACACTAAAACCCATTAAAATTCACTGAAAAGCAAATAAAACACTGAATACAGCTAGAATCCAACAAAACCCTAACAAGAACCATAATCAAACAAAATCCAATTAAATCCACTTAAAAATCCAACCATAACTCCTAATCCACTTAATCCAGCTAAAATCCACTTAAATCAACTTAAAATCCAATAAAACCCTAATTAATCAAATTTTTAAACCCTAATCAAGTGAAAAG
>JAMKQA010047648.1:0-18020 GCA_024699735.1 Posidonia australis | reverse complement strand
TTTTGTTCCTCGAGTATTTTGCAAGAGTTGTATCTTTGAAGGATAAGTTGGGTTGTCATTTCAGTTGTTTTATCATATTTTTCCTTCAAAGCATTCCACAATGTGTAAGATGTAATGTATATTTCAAAACATTTTAATAAACTATCCTCCATAAACATGAACATAAGGTTTTTAGCCTTTTTGTCATCAATTTTTAATTTTTCATGTTTTTTAATTTCCGCTTCAGAAACGTCATTTAGCAATTTTAGAGGATTAGCTTCTATAGCATGTTTAATATTGTCATATTCAAATGCATGTTTGATTTTCTGGTAACACATCTCATAGTTAGTCCTATTCAATTTCTCTATCTAAGCCAATTCGGTTGTGAACAGTTTGCTAGCCATTTTTCAAATCTCCACCGAAGTCCAAAGAGGAGGAGAGGGGGCGAAATCGTGCAGAGGTGAAGCGAGGGCACGATCGACTGGTTAGGAGCGGCGCGCGATGGCGACAGCGTCGGTCTGGCGGTGGGTGCGTGCGGTGGTCGATGATGGCAGCGACGACGGGCAAGTGGGAAGCAGCGACAAGTTTGCCCGTGCGTAGTGGTGGCGGGCCGCGATCGGCTGCTGCGCGAGCGAGCTGGCAGCGACAGCGACAGAGGGGATGGTCACGTGGAGCGGAGCAGGGGAGACGTAGTGGCTCTGATACCACTTGTTGGTTTCGCCGAATGAGCAGACGTTTCCAACGACCGATTTGGAGGCTCCGGCGAGGTGGAACGAGGAGGAGAACCGAGGTGAGTTTTCTTCGATGATATTTTTCTCTCCTTTTCCTCCTCTATTTATAGAGGAGTCAAAATCCTTCCACCTTCCTTCGCCTCCAACGACTCCCTCTTCCTCCGACGTCTGTTTCCGCTGGCTACCGAAAACGGTCGACCGTTCGTGCGTTACACGCACAAACAATTATTCATCGGTTTTATGGTCTTTAATGACCATTTAACAACAAAGACCATCACCATCACCATCCTTGCCATCGCTATGGCATGGATTATAAATAGTAATGGTATTTTAAATTAAATATTTAAAAAGAATAACAACATTAAAGACATTATGATGGTATTTTTTTTAATTTATAGTAGAAGTTCATTTCCATCATTTTCTCTAAGTACACAAAAACACACATGAATTGTCCCTAAGAAGCGGAAAAACAAATAACTATTTAAAATCACTTTTGATTTTTTTTTGAACTTCTAACAAAAACTAGTTGTCTAAATCTGAATGGAAATGGCTCCAAACGGATCTAAGGTGGACTGAGCTGCATGGGTGGAGGTTTCAGTCCTTGGCAACTTGACATTTCGAGATATTTTTTGTCAGTCATTACATATGATAATCCGAGCAAAAAAGGGTTTGAATTCGTCCATGGAAATAATTTCATTTCTCTCTATATATAAAGACACACTGTGGTTTCGAGTCTCGCGTGGGATAACCGGATAAATCAATCTTACGCAGGTTCAAATTTTAGTTAATAATGGTGGTAGTGATTTCTTTTCCTTCACCTCTATACAATACGATTGGATGGGAGAAGGAACACAGGACAATTTTTCCCCTCACTTTCCCATTCTTATAGGTTTTAGTATGAGTCATTTACATAATGTCGATCATCATTTCTAACTTATTCCAAGGTAATTTCTATAGTTTGGTGTACCTCCTTCATATTTGAATTAAATTTCGAAGTACATGTTAAGTCTAACTTCAGTTAATTATCACTGTAGTTGAGGAAACCTAAGAGGCTTGTACATGGAGTGTTTGGGCTATTAATTCTCATCTTGGAGCTAATTATAGATAGTTAACTAACGATAATGGATGTCTTCAAATTTTCTCCAAATATGAAAATGATAGGTCGGAATATTTAAAAATAAGGGGCCTTTTTTCGCAATAGTTTCATAAGTAAAAGGTTCTACGTAGATTTCTCTTTTGTTGTAGTTATTCTTTTTATTAACCTAGTCAGGTTGTTACTAATTGCATTGTTTTTTTGTACTTTTCAATTGAAAGGGATACAGTCTGCAGTCATTTGATGTAGTGGTGAAGTCTCTTTGTAGTTGTACGAGAAATCGGAAAGTTCGACTCCCACGGACATTATATATATTACATCATTTGGTGGTGGTTTATTATAGTCAAGTGTTTGAGTGTAATATATATCAATTACCGTTTACAAAAAAAAATTGAAAGGGATACCAATTTTGAGATGGATGGCTATGGTTTACAATTCATGCAAGTCATTTTTTTTTAACATATGAACTTTTCGTTAAATTTCTGTAAGATTTAAGTTAGTTAAAAGGGACTGAAATTCATATGTACTTTTTATATATTTATATTTTAGAGAAATCCACAATAAAGTAATTTGTTAGCTAATGAATTTTTAAAGAAGAGGCTTTGCACACGGATAGCTATTGTCACTGTAGTTGGGAGAACTTCTTGCAGACTTTGAAGCACATCATGAAATTGTGGTCCTAGTCGCATCCCAATACAAAAGCAATTTTACAATACAGATTTGGTTATTATGCAATAAGAATTAAGAAATCCAACCATTCAAATTTCAATGCAATTCAATTATTGTTAGACAATGGGAAGTCCTTAAAACTAAATACAAAACGAATGAGTTATACTTTGTTCGGTTACAAGTGAATTTGATCGGGTAGATTATTATTATTCTCTCGTTTTTGATTAAGGCCAAGGTAAATTATAATCTACTACCATCAATTATACTCCAAAGAAGTACATAACACTACAACAATGAAGTTTAAAATGCTACAAATCATCCGTTATATGATGTTCATTAATTATAATAATTTACCTCCTCCCCAGTAACATGCAAGACGATAAACTGGCCACTGAGCCCTAACACAGGTCGCATGTTTTGACTGATTAAAGTATAATTCATTTGATATGTGATTATTATTCCAATTAGAAAGTTGTAGATGTGAAAAACTTAAAAAAATGTCTCCCATTGGTCGACTACTGTGTCCGACACATATGACTTGGTACCAACAAGGTCGGTTTAATTGGCCCATGACATGAAATCGTCGACGTCAGATGGCTCAAAAAGTCAAAAGGCCGAAGCCTTTAAATACCATAACAGTTTGCTGGAGCAATTGTCATGTTCTTGGGAAGCAATCGAAGAGTTGGAGAAACGGTGGGGGGTTTTATGCGGCGGAGGAAATTAGCGTCCCCACGAAAGAGATCGTTATTTTAATTCCAAGGTTGATGATGACAAATCTTATAGAATTTTAGGTTAAAACTCCAAACGTACGTTCTATTTGTAATCTCAAGCCACGTTAGTTTCTTTCGCGGGGATGGATCAAATATCTTGGACCCAAAAGTCTATAGCGCTTTTCGGATTTCCAATAAAAATTCTAAACTAAATAAGCAAATAAAATCAACTTAACCGTAATCAACTTCTATTAATAATGCTTAAACGAAAGAGAACACAGAAGAATCAGATTTCATGTAATCGTCGAGGATGATTCCATACGTCAAGGCAAAATATTGATTATAATGGCATTGGACAAAGGAAATTATTCACTGGATGACTAACTGAAAAGTAGAAGTACACTAGTTATCACACTCGTCCAGCATGTACGAGTCAAACTATCCTTCTATCAATTTCAAATGTAATCCAAGGCTCTGGAGAGTAATGACTTGTCATTCGCCCTGTCTTCTTTGAAGGGAAATTCTACTCTCCTCGTCTGCTTAACATGTAAAAAAATAGGATGGTACTGAGGACTTTATGATACATGCACTAAACATATTTCTAGACATTCATCCGACTTCAAAAACCATTAAGATTAAATTTCACATAATCTAATCTGGTAGTTATTTATATTGCTTAGTAGCAAACAGTAAGGCACAGACCACTAATCTTCCATTGAACTTGTACACAACGGTTTTAGACCTTGATACATGTAATATGGCTGAGGACCAGCATAGATCAAGCTCAATTAAAAGTTCAGTCTGGGTCCATTGGCATTTGGACTAGTTTGAACTGGAAATGGATGAAATCCAACCACTACAAAGCCGAAGGTACCAAACCTCAAGATTCACAGAAACATAATATATATACCCAGAGAAAGAAGTGATGAGAATCAATATAAAATTAAGGGCAAAACAAGATTCACAGTGCAGAGCTACCAGTCAAAAGCAACATGTGTAAACATTCCTAGCAGCTGAGCATTACAGGATTCCAACCATCACCAAAAGCGGAGTCAAACATGACCCTCCCTAGGAAATCCTCCAAGCAGATACAAATATCTCATTACAGATTGTTCCACTTTGAAGTTACACATGACGCTCAGAAAATGAGCTATCACACAAATCTGCTTTAATTAATAAGCCGAATGTGTCACCACATCTAGAAATAGTAGTTTGCAGATTTAATCCAGACACAGCTTATAACATAAAATTGCTCTTACTATACTTTCTGTGATTATATTCTACTTCCAAACAATAGAGAAACAAGCAGCAAGAAGACATTCGAAGGTGAAAAGATGCAACAACGCTTGATTGCTCTAAAAAGCAGAAAAAAACACTACATGGCATGAATAGTTCTAATGACAAAGACATGGTAGAAAAAGAAACAAATTTTCCAGACGAAATCAAACATTTAGTTCATGTAACAGGAGAAAGATTTCTCATTCCTAACTGTGTAGATATGTGATCACGAAAAAGAAGGATTAAGCAGAAGAGAATTGATTAGATGGTAGAGTTGCGGAAACACATTTTTATTTTAGATCAAATTCAGAATTTTGCTTATAGCTTTTCCATGCACCGCAACTTTTGACTTCTTCCCAATTGTATAGCATAAGTTATGCCGACTTCTATATTTAAGTTATAGCTAAGTCATGACAAAATCTGAACCAAATGCAACACTTGTGTGGATGATATAAAAAGCCCAAACAAGAATTCTTGAATGGCGAAGTAATCTTCACAAAGTTTACTCTGATTTTCCCAGGTTTGGTAGTACAAAACAGTAGGTAATGGACTTACAAACACATCAAAACATTGTAAAGCAGCTTCAGGTATGTGACCTTGACCTAATGAACGCTTCGAGTCTGTCCCATACTTCGAGTGCAGCAGCTCTGTCCTGATGTCTTTTGTTCTTGCTAATCTAAAATGAAACAAATAACAATGAATTTCAGAAAAACATTGAAATTTTTTCAACAGAGCAGGCAGAAAAGAAAAGAACACTCACCGAGATGATTTTCACATTCCACTGTTTTACATTCTTTGCTGATTCAACACTGTCATCCTCGAATCGTACATAAAACCCAACAACTGAAAAAGATTGAAGATGGTTTTAATTAGGTAAAATATCATGTCCAATCATATGTATTAGATAGTTATGCAAACAAATAGATAAGAAGTTATTGGAATGAAGAAGCTGCATGAGGATAGCATTATGCTAAGTACATGGACAAATATTCATGCACACTAATATAGACACCACATATGCAAAATAACACGACCACAAATAGTATATTAGAAGAACTAACAGGAAAAAATGGAATCCCCAAACTAGAACCCAAACAAAGCAAAAGTGTGCTAATCTTTGTAACAACTTTCTTTTGAGGAAGCATGAGACTCATTGATAGTCTCACCAATCAGCAACAGAACCCATGTATTACCATGAACGTAAAATCCTATAACTAAGTCCAAAAAGGCACAAGGAGCATCTTCTGTGATCATCTTTCTATTATTACAAAATATCAAGCGACTTCTAGGGGCTGCCTGCAGCACAAGTTAGTGAATGCACCAATAATGGCCAGGCATCAGGCGCTTAGGTGGCGTTTAAAATTTTAACTTTAAGAAGAGGTGTTCTACTTCTCCTCTCCTGGAGCACCAAGAAGACATAATACGCGCCTTATTCCCACAAGGAATAACGCAAGCATCTGATGAAGTAATCAATACGTTAGAGAACATACTCTAAATGGTTGCTTGTATCCTTGCTTTTGTGATCTTTTGATCATTACTTACACAATGAAATAATCTATTCTATCCACATTACAACGACTACACATAGACAAAACCGGAGTTTATTCTGAAGTAAGAATACTGCAAGATCTATTGCAATTCTTTGATTTTTTTTCCCCGCCACTAACATTCCCACACACTTTCAAACTAATTCAAGCTTCCAAAACAGTTCAAATTGAGGGGAGTCCATCAGTTACTCAAAACAAATGCATCAACAAGCAACAAAAAAGGGCATGATATTCCAATCTTACCAAGCAATGAGAACCAAAGAACCACGAGAATAAAAAGAAAAAGAAAAGATATCCTTACTCTTGTTGAAGATCTCCACATGGTCCTTGAAAGGCCAATCTTTGAACTGCCACTCCTTCCCAAGCACAAACACAGCCACCACCCTATCCCAATCCTCCTTCTTCAGCGCCGACGGCTTGTCCCTCACCTCGTATGCGGCCACCACCCTATCCCTACTAAGCTTCTTCTGCACGGTGATACACTCCGGCTTGACCCCCCCACTCTTCCTCATCTCCTGCACCTTCACATCCGTCTGCACAAACACCCCGTCCTCTAGGAACTCCCTCACATTGTAGATCGTAATCAACGTCTGGAACGCGCTCGGCACCAGTATAATCGGCACGCCTTCCCCAACCTTGCTCCCTTTCAAATGCATCTTCGGCTTCGGCGTCGCCCCCGCCACGTCATCCATCGCCGCCCCTCTGTGGTAGTCGTCGTTCCCTATCAACCTACTCTTCGCCACCAGCCCGTCCTTCCTCTGCTGCGACTCCAATCTCTGCCTCTCCTCCTCCCTCTTCGTCGACGCGACCAGAACCCCATAAAAATCCTTGCTTTTACACTCCAGCAGCCCTTCCCGGTCCTTCAGCGGCCTCTCCAGCGCCCGGATCATCGTCACATAGTCCATCGGCGGCGGGGCCGCGGCTCCCACGTCGATGTCCGGCTTGGGCACCGAGTTGTTTGGGTGTTCATCGTCAAAGGCGGGGTTTTTGGTGGAGACGAACTCGACGGCATCGGAGGTGGGGACGAGGCCGGAGAGGTAGTCGAGGAGGGGCTTGCGGTCGGGGAAGGTGACGGTGGGGACGCGGTGGAGGCGAGCAGACTGGATGTAGTCGATGTGCTTGAGGTGGTGGTTGCGGAGGTAGTAGAGTAGGGTTTCGAGGGTGTAGAGGTTTCCCTGCTTCGAGCGGTAGGCGGTGGGGGTGGCACAGGGGAAGGAGTAGTCGTCGCCGAACCGGAACTCGTCGCCGACGTGGACGATCCGGTCCAGCTCGCCGCGGACGGTGAAGTCCCGCAGGGCCGAGAGCGGGTCCATGTGGACCAAATTCGAAGAAGTGTCGAGGGTAGGATTGGAAGACGGGAAAGAAAGAAAGACCGGGCGGTGAGAAGAAAGAGAGTTGGGAGAGACGAGGAGAAGAGGAGGGCTACTTCTGGTTCTACACCCTAGATATACACTGGACCATGGACTTCCTTGGTATGAGTTACTTCCTAAGTTGGATTGCATCTCTACTTCGGTCCAAGTAGTTGATTTTTTTGAAAATGGTAAATTATATATATTATTAATTAAAAAATTTACTTGAGTATGATTTCATTATCAAGTGAGGATATTGTTCATAATTTAAAGATGTACAAAATTATTCCTTAAAGATGTACAAAAATTATTCCTTAAGGAGTATATAAAAGTCCACGTAATAAGACCCCCATGAAAGTCTACAAATTCCTAAGTCTTAATGTTCCATATATCACTGCTAAATGTCACGGCTTGATCCAGATGGAGAGGGTCATATGGTGTTGACACGTCTACACATGGTTGAACGTCGACAGTAGCCAGAGGACCAAAAGAAGGAATGACAAGTCCAATGGATGATGCTATGAACTAAGCTGTCACATACGCCTGGTTTGCCTTTCATTCATTCTACATTTTCTCCAAAGCTTGAGTAATTTCTTCATTACACGAGCCAATAGTAACATTTTCTGTTCAAAACTTTGTCAATGAAATGATACTAGATATAGTGTAAGACACGAATTTTGTTAAATTACGAAATATTAGATTATTTCCTTGTAATCAAAGATTCCACCACACTACGAGCACAAGTAATGCCTAAAGACTATGATTCGTAGAGAATTTCATACAACTATCCATTAACAGGCAATCATCTAAGTTTGTGTTAAGCATGATTACAGCATCAATTAAAAAGAAACTCTAAATTTTCTATGTAAAAGAACAATCCATCAGAATATGCCTAACACTTTTTTTCCCATATTACAAGATAGACAGTTAGTATTACCTTTCCATCCCTTTTTTTCTAGGTTTTCTTTAGAAAGGATTCTATTATTAACAACTAACTAGATAAAAATTTTAATCTTTAAGGGAATTTTGATTTTCCAATGGATTTGATATAACCTAGTTTTTAACCCCCAATCCGTTATTTTGTCATAACAACTTTTGACCAAGAATATGTTAGTTGGAGTAGGTATCTATTTTATTTTGTCCTCCTCCTAGGTAAAATTTATTGAAGTCGCTCTATCTGAAAGTTTCTCCAGTTGTTGTTGAAGAATATCAAAATTTAAAAATCTTATGCCTTCTATTTTAAACAGGGTATCGAAGGAGTAGTTATATTTACTCAACATCTTTTTAACACTACTTTCTTTTTCACGGCACATCTGAAACAATTCAAAGGAGTTTGCTTTTGATCAAAACATCACCCTTTCATTTGTTTTCCCAAAAAATTACATTTTCACTATCTTGAGTATTTAAAAGGCTTCCAACCTTAAAAGTACAATAGTATCTAGTCTTAATAAGGCTAACCCACATGTGCTTAGAGTTGTCTCAAAGAAACTGCCAAAGTAGTTTGCATTTTAAAGCAATATTAAAGAATCTAAGGTTAATGATTCCCTAGCCCCATTCTTTTTTGATCTACATAATATCTCCCACTTTACTAAATGGAATCCATTTTTACTAGGTGCAGAGGAACTCCACAAGAATCTACGCCTCAATCTATCTATTTCTAGCTCTACCCTAGTGGGGAGATGCAAAACAGAAAGATAATATGTTGGTATAACTGACAAAATTGAGTTCAATAGTGTTAGTCTACCTCCCATAGACAAGTACCTAGCCTTCCAAGTGGCAAGTTTTGAGTTTATTTTATCTAATATAGGAAACAGTCATTATAGATGGCCTTCCTATAATGGAGTGGTAGACCTAGGTATTTAATAAGTAAAGATTCCTCCCTACACCCAAGTATGTTACAACATCTGTTGATATCCTCTTGAGGGACACCTATCCTTGTTAGAATTCATTTATTGTAGTTTATTTTAAGTTCAGAGTAGGCCTGGAAACATGCTAGGATCCTCTTAATATTGATAATATTCCCCGTTGATGGTGATAAAAAAAGGATAGTGTCATCTACAAACCATATGTTAAGCACTTGTGGTCCATTCCTAAGGAACTGAATCCCTGAGACGAGGTTATTTTGAAGTCCAAAGTAAATCATTTTATTTAATACATGTGTGACTATAATAAATAAAAGGGGGAAATCAGATCTCCCTACCTTAATCCATTTGATGCCTCAAAAAACCTAGTTGCAACCTCATTTACCAAAATTGAGAATTGTACTGATGATACACATGCTTCAATTCATGAAATCCACAAGTCTTCACATCCTATGTCGTTTAGAGTATTTAACAGAAACCCTCAATTAATATTGTCAAAAGCCTTTTCAAAGTCTAATTTTAAAACAAAACCTAGGGTTTTTGTGCTGTGCATAAAATAGAGGGTTTCCTGAACAACTAAGAAGCAGTCGGTTGTGCTTTTAATAGGTAAAAAGGCACATTGACTATTCTCAATAAATGAATCTAGAATAGGACATAATCTATTAGCCAGACATTTAGATAATATTTTGTAAGAAGTATTTAGTAAGCTAATAGGTCTTAAGTCCTGCATCCTAAGATCCTTATCATTTTTAGGAATAAGTGCAATGAAAGTTTGATTTATACCTCTCAGGACCATAGGGTCTGGGTTGATAGAGAAGTGTTTTATCATATCAAAGTAATCAGGCTTTATCAGGTTCCAAAACTAGTGAAAAAAACATACCGAAAAACCATCTAGACCTGTGATTTATCCCCAACAAGACTAAATAAACTTTTTTCAATTTCCTTCTCAGTGAAACTAGCTGTGTGACACACAAGGTTTGTGATTTTGTTTTGAAATAGAGTATCCCAGCTTAACTCTATTGGATAAGCTTTTTTACTGTTGTTAAACAGTTTAAAAAAATAATTTTCAAAATCTCTTTTTATAACTACAGGAGAGTCTGTCTTCAATAAGGATAGATGAGATAGTATTTTTCCTTTTTCTGTAATTTGTAATTTTATAAAAGAAGCTTGTGTTCATATTCCTTTCCTTTAATGACTATATTCTTGATTTTTAGTTTCAGTATATTTCTTGTTTCAAGAGTAAATGGTAGTGTTCTTTTTTTAAGTTTTACAGTTGCTCCCAATTTGTTACCTTGTGCGGATTATTTTCTACCAAGTGATCTATCTCTGCTATCTTGCTTTCCACTTTAGTAAATCTTTCAATCTTTAACCAAGGCTTATAGAATTTAAAGGAAGATGGACCCCAAGTCTGGAAACTGGTACTCAAGTTAATTGGTATATGATCCGATGTGGTGTGAGTTTTACCCATTCAAATTACACTAGGAAAATGTGTTTCCCAACCTAATGAGACGAGAAACCTGTCAAGTCACACTAGAATGTGGGGGGGGGGGTATACATATAGTTGTTTGGTACACAATTTACAGTCTGTAATAAAATCATTAAATTTTGTCATTATTAGGGATACTCTAGTTTTATTTGAGTGTTCATATGCAAATCTTGTTATATTAAAGTCTCCTCCTAGCATCCAATTGTCCCAAAATATTTGACCCAGTTCTTCCAAAAAAATTGTTTTTTGATTATTAGTACAAGGCCCATAGACCATTGATAGCCACCATTCATAAGCATCAAAGTTATTACATAGTTTAATAGAGAGACTGAATTTTTTTATTACATCTAGTATTCTAAAAAGGGAACTATTCTACCCTACTATTATACTGCCCGATGCTCCCTCAAACGGTAAAACTACCCAACAATCCAATCTACCCCCCTAAGGTACGCATAGTTGATTGTGAAAAAGATTCAAGTTTGGTTTCACAGATAATAAGGATATTTCCTTTGAAGACACTCCGATTTTGCAGTCATTTGACAGCAGACTTCTTTGGAAAGATGCTCTGATTGCAATCACCAAACATAAATCCTAATTCCACCTAAACCCTAACTCCACGAAACCTACTCAAGCCTACTTAAGCCCCTTTAGACCCACACGAGTCCACTCCGACCTAAGCAAAATTAAAACCAAACAAAACTCATCTAAAACATTTAAAATCCAAATTAATCAAGTAAAAAAATCCCAATTAAAATTAAGATTAAATAAAATCCACTTAAAATTCAAATTAATCAAGTGAAAACCCTAATTAAAACTAAAATTAAATAAAATCCACTTAAACCATTTAAAATCCAAATTAATCAAGTGAAAAACCTAATTAATTAAATGAAAACCCTAATTAAAAGTCAAAATCCACTTAAAATCCAAATTAATCAAGTGAAAACCCTAATTAAAACCCTAATCAAGCAAAACTTAATAAAATCCATTAAAAAATTAAATCTAATTAAAAAGAAACCCTAATCTAAATAAAAATCAAGCAAAATCAATGTAGTCAAAATCTATGTCAAAACCCTAATAAAAACCAATTAAACCAAAATTTAAACTAAATCCCTAATTAAGTCAAGTAAAAACTAATTAAATCTAAATTAAAACTCAAACAAAAAACTTTAATCCACTTAAATTCAGAAAAATCCTAATTAATTAAACCCAAAACCGTAATTAAAATCCAAAACCCCTAAATTAAACTCAAAACCCTAATTAAAACATAAAAACCCTAATTAAAATCTAAAACCCCTAAATTAAAACTCTAATTAAAATACACAAACTCAAAATTAAACTAAAAACCTTAATTAAAACCCAAAAACCCTAATTAAATTCAAAATCCTAATTAAAATCCAAAACCCTAAAATAATTAAAATCCTAAAAACCCCTAAGTAATTAAAATCCTTGAAAACCCTAATTTGAAACCAATTAATTAAACCATAAATCACCAAATCAAGAATTCAATTAAAATCACAAAACCCAAATAAAAACTTAAAACCAAAACCCTAAAATCCCTAAAAAATCTCAAAACAAAAACTAGAAAAAAGAAAATCCTAAAACACAAGTCCACTCTGCAAGCCCATCTGCTAGGCCCAATTCAAGTCCATTCATCCATCAATGACAAACTTAGCAAACTCAAAAATAATTCTGGCTAGCTCTTGATTTCAAGGAAGAGGTCCCTGAGACCTCTCCTTTCCTCCTCCTTCCTGGATTCCTTGTGCCCCAGAGAAGCCCCCCGGAGACCCCCTACCGTCGTCGTTGCCTCGTCGCCGTCAATCGCCGTCGAGGAAGCACTCGGGTTCCCCAGGCACCCCCCGCTCCGCACCGTCGCTCTAGGGAGCTTCATCACGAACGCTTTCGCACTGCCACACCATCGCCTGGACCGTCGTAGGGCCCTAACGACTCGTCGCAGCCATCTCCACCGACAAAGAGGTGGGAGGAACACCTCGAAACTCTCTGGACCTTGTCGTTGCCTCCCAGAGCTCCGTCGTGGCTCCCCCAGCCGTCGCCACACCGCTCCAGCCGCTGGGTCACCACTGCGCCTTGTCGTCACCTTCCTCGGCGTCGACAGAGCGCCTCGCAGGAGTGCGAGGTGGGGGGAGGTCCTCAGGCCCCCCCAGCTCCTTCCGATGCGCCGGAGATCGTCGCCGAGCCTCGCTCCAGCCTCCAAGACCACCGCTCACCTCCCTCCGCCGCTGGTTCATCGTCGGAGTGCTCGTTGGAGGGGAAACGCCGATGATCCTCCGGCGATCTTCAAAAGGGAATGTTTTGGACCCAGGCCCTTTAGTTCTAGGTTTTTATTATTAAGTCCTTAGATTATTACTATTAGGTTTTTTTCATTATATCTAGGTCCTGCATTTTTATTTTTCAATCCTTGTAGTTTTAAATAAATTTTTGTTTCTTTTGTTATCCTTGTAAATATTGCATCTTTTTCCTTGTTTCTTGTAGATTTTATTTTAAGTCCTGCTTATGCGTGTTTTCACATCTAGGTCCCTAGAGCCATGATTTCTTTACACTTAAGTCATGAACATTTGCATTTAGCCCCTGATATTTTTTAAAATGAATTTTCTCTATGAAATATGTTTTCTGACCGTAAAAGATTTAAAAATCACACTGACCATCATTAAAATTGAATTTTTATCACATTTAAGTCCTGAGCTTTTGCAATAAGTCCCAGAGTTTTTAAAAATGAGTTTCTTCTTGGAAATTTTGCATATTGACCCTAAGATATTGCATAATTACACTGATCATTATAAAATCCCATTTTTTTTATCACATTCAGACCCCTGGAATTTTGCACATAAGTCACTAAGTCCTTAATAAATAACTCCTGAACACAGTGAATTTGCATATAGACCCTTAGGTTAACTTTAAATTCATTATTTAGGGTTTTAAATGTTTTCTTGCATATTTTTAATGTGTTTCACTTATTGCATTTCAAATTTTGCATTTAATCATAGATTCCAATTAAAATCATGTTTTCATTGTGAATTGTCCTTTAGCTTCACATTTTAATCACATTTGCACTTATGTATGAATTTTGCACTTTAGACCCTAAGTTTTCAGGAAATTACCTAAGTGCAATTTTCACACATCTCAGTACCATATTCACATTTGATCCATCATCTGCATGTTAGAATAGAAGTCATGATTACATTTTTGATCCAAATTCTCATCTTTTTGTGAATTTTACATTTTAATCCTCGGGTTTGTCTTTTACTGTATTTACATCATTTCATGATTTTTAAGATCTTATTCTTTTCATATTTTTCTCACAAATAACATCTTATGGACATATGACACACATTTTGACATGACTTAGATCATGCATCATTCCTGTGCATGCATTTATCACAGCTGACCAAGAAAATGACCAAATTGCCCTGTGCTACTAATTCATACACATGCATTTTAGTTTTCGCACTCAGCCTTACATAATCCTTGTCCAAGTCATCCCTTAGCATTTTTTACACATTTGGGCATTTATTCATCCATTTCATATAGTTTTCATCACATTTGCGCATCAATCCCTCCTTCTTAAGTGAGTTTGCATTACATGGGTTTCTTTCTTGGATTTTTCTCCACTTTCTTTTCAAAGTCGACCCTACATTCAGTTTGATTCTCTTTAATCCTACATTTTGGATTTTTTTTGGTTTGATTTGGATTTCATCGCCCGAGGGCGCACATTAACTGAGCGAAAGGCCCACATTAGTCCATTTGGGGTTTAATTTCTCCTTTTCGATTTTCGTGACCTTTTCACGATTCCAAGAAGGCAAGAACCTAGGTTGATCCCACTTTCTATCTTTTCGACATCAATGTGGTTTTCCCGAACTTTCTGTCCAAAAATATTGTCGTTTCATGTGATTTTCTTCGCATGTCGTCGTTTCTCTGTTTTATGTGGGTTTCTTCGCAATTTTTCCATTCTAATCTCCATAGTGTTTTCTACACTTCTAATGATTTGAGTCTGTTGCATTTTCGATCCTTTTGACACTGATGCGATTTTATGAGTCATTCTTTATAGAAACATCGTCATTTTATGTGAATTTCTTCACATGTCTAAGTTTACCCGTTTTGCGTGGACTTCTTTGCAATTGTTCCATCCGAATCTTCGCAATGCTTTCCATGATTTTGCTGACTAGAGTTGTTTGTACTTTTGATTTTCTTGAGGCTTGTATTATTTTCTGAACCATTCTTTGCAAAAAACCTTGTCATTTCATGTGATTTCCTTTGTCGTGTTATACTTTGTGGTTTCGTCATTTCATATGGATTTCCTCGCAGTTTTTACATGTCATCTTGCACATCCATCCAGTTATGGCCTGACATTCACACTAGCATGTTTAGAGCACGCAAGCATTCATCCAGCCTTTGTGCAAGCTAATCAGACTAAAAAGATCGAGTTTCTCGGGTGTATGAGAGTGCCTAACACCTTCCTTGTGCGTAATAGGAATCCTTACCCATCCTCTGGTTAGCAGACATCTAGCCGTCACATTTGCATCTCATGCATTCCATCTTTTGTTGTTTTTCTCGTTTTTCTCTTAAAAGACTAGGTGGCGACTCCTTTTCTCTTTTGTTTTAACCCATTTGACGCCTTTGCCATCTTGGCATGGCTATGATCTCCTCCCTCTGGTGTGACTTTGCGCCGGACCCCTGGGTTGGCATACTCACACATCTCTCAATCAAAAACTTAGAAAATGCAAAAACAATTCTGACGACCCCTTATTTTCTGATGAGATCTCCCACAATCACCCTGACATCTTTGGCACCTGTTCGTGATCTCCGACCATTCCCTCCTCCCTCACGCGCTTGATCAGACGACATCTAGCCCCTAAGGAGGAGGATCGACGGTGGGAGAAGGCTGGACCGACATTTAAAAGGCTTCACCGTCGACAAACCAAGGACGACAGCTCTTCTTCTACAAGCACGCTTCTACCCCCTAAAAGCTCTAGCATTGAAACCATCAACGAACCTAGCCATTTTCCCACAATCCAGAGCCTTCCTCAAATCGGAACGCAGTCCAGAAGCTCCGACCACTTCAACCAGGGTACCCGTCGGAGCACTGCTGCCGCCACCGGAGACAACAAGAATGTCCATCTAGGAAATCCTCCCCTTTCTCCTTACTTTAAATCATCATCTTTAGTTCCATCCGGCCCATTCTAGTTTCCTGGGCCGTGTGTCACCAAAGACCGCCGCCCTTACGCCGCCTTCCCCTGCCTCCGGTGGTGGTGAGCCACCACTGACGAGGCCGCAAGCCTCCTGGAGCCAGGCGAGGCCCCACGGGCCTCTCCTCTTTTTTCCTCCTCCTCCTCCCTGAGCTTGCGTTGCTCAGGAGGAGTCCTTCAGGCCTCCAATGCCTGAGAACTTCACCGACGCCCTTGCCGACCGCCAGTTTCTATCGTGAAAGCCACTAAAGCTTTCCAGGCGCTTCCGCTCCAAGCCACCACCTCATGGAGACTCACCGCCTCGCCACGAAGCATCCCCCACTGCCTCGTCGCCGTTCTAGAGCCTGGAGCACCGCCCCATCCTCCGCCACGGTCATCTCTGACGCAGGAGATGGGGGGAATGCTCCAAATCTCCCTGGTTCACGTCGACACATCCAAGGGCCTCCTTGTGCTGCCCCGATGCTCCTCCGACCTCTGCTAGAGCCTGACTGTCGCTAGAGCGCCGCTGCCACCTCGCCATCGTCTTCCCCAACATCGACAGTCCACCTCGCCAGAGCCAGAGGTGGGGAGGGTGTCCCAGGCCACCCTAGTCCTGCCCACCGCGCCGGAGAGCTCCGTCGTGCTGTCCTCAAGCTTCTCCGACCATCGCCCGCCTTCCTCTGCTGCTGTGCCACCGTCGAAGACCCGCCGGAGTCCTCGTCGGAGACCAAGCACCAATGAACTTCGAAGGATGTCTTTTTAGTTTAGATCAAGTAAGTTTTAGGACTTTACAGTTAGGTCCTCAAATCATTTCTTTTAAGTCCTTTTTTATATCTAAGTCCTTGTAATTTTAAATAACTTTTATTTCTTTTATTGTTTCTGTAAGAATTGCTTGTAGCTCCTTGCATATTTTAATTTTTTTTATCTTCATTGCATGCATGCATGTTTTATCACATTTAGGTCCCTGATTTCATGTTTTCCTTGCAATTAAATCCTGAGGTTTTGCATTGAGCCCCTAGAACTTTTTAAAATGAGTTTTCTTTGTAAATTTGCATACTGACCCTAAGAAACTTCATAATTACACTAATCAATACAAAAGTCCAGTTTTTATCACATTTAAGCCCTATAATTTTGCATGTAAGCCCCTGAGTTCACAACATACAATCCCAGAACATAGGAAATTTGCATCTGGACCCTTAGACTAATTTTAAATCCATCATTTAAGGTTTTAATTGTTTTCTTACATATTTTTGATATTTTCCACTTATTGCATTTCATATTTTGCACTTAATTATATATTTCATTTTAAAATCATGTTTTCACTGTGAATTAATCTTTAATTTCATATTTTAATCATATTTACACTTATGTGTGAATTTTACACATTAGACTATAAATTTTCAGGAAATTACCAAAGTGCAATTTTCACACATCTTAGTGTCACATTTTCATTTGATCCATCATCTACATATTAGAATAGAAGTCGTTGAATGTATTTTAATCCAAGTTTTCACTCTTTTTGTGAATTTTTCATTTTGGTCCTTAGTCTTATCCCTTATGGTGTTTATATCATTTTATTGTTTTTAAGACCTTGTCCTTTGCATGTTTTCTTGGAAATAACACATTCTTGAAATTTCGCATACATTTTGGCATATCTCAGACCATACATCTTCCCCATACATGCATTTATTACATCTCTCTGTAGGATCGGATAGCTCCTCTGGAGGGGAGGTGAATAGAGAATTAACACTTTTTTAATTACTTAGATCGGTTTTTACAGATTAATGACAAATTACATACAAGGAGATTATTTAACAAATAAAACAAACTTAATTACTTTCACGTAATTAGGTTCTAATTGACACTAAATGGATCTTTTTTGCGTTATAATATTTATGAAAATAAGCACAAGTGAATAATCATCAAAATTAATGTAATATTTCTAACAATCTCCCCTCATAGAGAAATAAGGTTAGAAAGAAGGCATTAATTTTGATGAAACTTATACCCCTGTAGCTAGGTTAGAATCAATTAGAATGCTGTTAGCCTATGCTAGTCACCATGCCTTTAAATTATTCCAAATGGATGTAAAAAGTGCTTTCTTAAATGGAGTTATAGAAGAAGAAGTATATGTAA
>JAMKQA010047647.1:0-11128 GCA_024699735.1 Posidonia australis | reverse complement strand
TTAAAATCCATTAAATAAGACAAAAAACCTAATTCAAGCTTAATTCAAATTAAATCACTTAAAAATCCAAATAAATAAGTAAAAACCCTAATTAAAGTTAAAATCCATTGAAAATCCTAATTAATAAAAATTCAAAACCCTAAATAAACATAAAAATCCTAATTAATAAATCCATAAACCCTAATTAATCCAAAAATCTTTAAATAAACCCTAATTAAAACTTAAAACCCTAATTTCAAATCAATTAAATAAAACCCTAAATCCAAAATTAATAATCACATTTAGCTCACAAAATCCTAATTAAGAATTTAAAATTAAAACCCTAAAATCCAAAAAAATTCCAAACCCAAAATAATTAAAACCTTGATTTAAAATCAACTAATTAAACTTTAATCACAAACTTAATAAAAATCATAAAACATAAATAAAAAGTCTAAAATAAAATTTAAAACCCTAATTAAAAACTTAAAATCAAAACCCTAAAAAATACCTAAAACAATTCATGAAAAAATCAAACCTAAACCAATTAAAACCATAATTAAACCTTAAATCACAAAATTAAGAAATTAAATTAAACCCATAAAGCCCAATTAAAATCTTAAAATTAAAACCCTAAAAAGTCCTAAAAAATCCAAAATAAAAACCAAAACAAAAATCCCAAAACCCTAAGCCCGTTAAGCCCAATACGGTTCATTCAAAAAATCAATTTCAAACTTTAGAAATGTCAAAAATAATTCCGGCGACCTTATTTCTTCAGCAAAAACTCCGACGAGCAATTCCGAGAAATCCGGAGCAAATATCAGCCTCCGAGATACTTGGCCAACCACCTCCAGCTCACGCCCGATCCAACGGCCTTGATGGTCTGAGGGGAGGAGGATCAACGGCGGAGAACCGCCTCGCTGCAGTATAAAGCCTCGCCATCGACTGAAAAAAGAGGAAGAACCTTTTGGCCGAGCTTTCTTTCAAAATTTCAAACCTTCTGCCCCCTCACAAGCAAACCTAGAGTCCAGCCAGAGCCCCCCCTCCAAACCATTCCCTAGGAAACCTCCAGCCTCAGCCACCGGAGCCATCACCGGAGGAACGCCGTCTGCCACTGAAGATCGCTAGGAGGGACACTGCACCCACCAGGTACCCCTCTTCCTCCTCCATTTCATTTCAGAGCATCACCCTTAGCACCCCCTAAGCTTCCAGGACACGTCACGGGAGAGTCTGGCTCCTCGCGCACCTTCAGCCCCACCTCCGGTGTTGGGTTCACCATCGCCAGTGGGACACTAAGTCTCTGACTTCGGGCAAGGCCCCAGGCGGGTCTTCCCTCCTCTCCCCCTCTCTTCTCCTCTCCTCTCCTCTCCTCTCCTCTCCCTCTGTGCCCCTTTCCTAGAGAGAACCGCCGGAACGACACCGCCGTCGTATCCCCCTGTCACCGCCGACCGACGTCGACGGAGCGTCGTGGCCCCACCCCAAGCACCGCCGTAGCCCTCACGTGCGTCCCCGACGATCCTCTAGCATCCCCGAGCCTTAGAGGACCTTTGCCCCATCGCTTGGACCACTGCCACGCATCGACGACCCAACGCCACCGCTGTCACCGGAGCACGGGATGGGGAGGCTCACTCCCCCACGCGCAAAGCCTCCTCCTGCCTTTAGAAGGTTCTCCGAGGTCCTTTTGAGCATCTCCAATCGCCGCCGCATCCATCCGCCACCTCCGGGCACTCCCACGCAAGCATCGTCGCCGCCAGAGAAGAAGACTGGCGAGGGGAGGTCGACAGGGCGCTTCGACCGTTGGAAGCTCGATCCAAGCCATTGGATCTTCCCTAAGCCTCCTCCTCAAGCTTCCCCCCTTGCTGATCCTCGATCAGGCACCCGGAGAGGCTCGGATGAGCCTCTCAGCCGTCACCGCCGGCGATCTTTGAATCGCCGACTGTGACCCTTTTTTATTTAATTGTTTATTTTAAAATCCTTTAGTTTATTTAATTCTTTCATTTCAGTCGTTATTTATTGCATATAGGTCCAGACATTTTCACTTTAATCCCTGTAGTCTTAAAATACTTTTTATTTCTTTTATTTTCTGTGTGAATTTTGCATGTGGCCCCCTGCATAGTTCATCTTTTAATTCTTAACATATTAATGCATGTTTTTATCACATCTGGGTCCCTAGAACATAGTTTCATCACATTTTGGTCCTGAATATTTACATTTAGGCCCTTGAAGCTTTTTAAGATGATTTTTCTTTGTAAAATTTACATTCTGAACCTTGCATATTCTAAAAATCACACTGATAATCATTAAAATTGAGTTTTCATCACATTTAGGTCCAGAATATTTATATTTTAGCCCCTGAAATCTTTAAAAATGCTTTTTTTTCTCTGGGAAAGTTGCAATCTGAACCCTGAATACTTTAAAAATCACATTGTCCATCATAAAAGTGGATTTCTCTTTACAGTTTGGTCCTGGACTTTTGCATTAAGCCCCTAGAACTTTAAAAAATGAGTTTTCCTTGTACATTTTGGGTTCTAGACCTCAAGAAACTTCATAATTGCATTAACCAACATAAAAGCCTCATTTTTATCACAATCAGACCCTAAGATTTTGCATAAAAGTCCTTGGATTCACATTAAATCAATTCTGAGCATAAAATTTACATTTTAACCCTTAGATTATTTCCAAATCCATCACTTAGGGTTTTAAATGTTTTCTTTCATGTTTTTTGGACATTTTTCACTCATTTCACCTCATATTCTGCATTTAATCATTAATTCCATTTGAAAAGCATGTTTTCACTGAGATTTGATCCTTAGCTTTACATTTTGGCCGTATTTGCACTCATGTGTGAATTTTACACTTTAGACCCTAGACCTTTAGGAAATTATCCAAGTGCAAATTTTACATCCTTGTGCCACATTAACATGGACCCATCATTTGCATGTTAGGATAGATGTCATGAACATGTTTTTATCTAGTTTCTCACTCCTTTCTGTGAATTTTGCATTTTGGCCCCTATGTTTGTCATTTATTGTGTTTACATCCTTTTGTTGATTTTCTCCTCCATGTTTCTTGCAAATAACATCTTCTAGACATTTGGCACACATTTTTGGCCATGCATCATTCCCATGCAGGCATTTATCGCATCTGGCTAGGGAAAGGACCAAATTGCCCTTGTGCCTCCAATTCATGAACACGCATCTCAATCTTTGCACTCAGTCTTGCATAGTCCCTATTTAAGTCATTCTTTAGAGTATTTACACATTTAGGCACTTATCCATGCATTTCATATCCTTTCTCCTCACATTTACCTTTAGTGAGGCGACATCCCATGCCTTTTCTTTAGTGGATTACTTTCTTCACTTTGTCTTCAGAATTTCTTATCCAATATCTGATTTGATTGGCTTTAATCCTACATTTCAAATTTTTGATTTGATTTGGATTTCATCGCCCAAGGGCGTACATTAACAGGCCTAAGGGCCGACATTTGTCCCTACCACGGATTATTTTTCCCCTTTTTGATTTTCACGACTTTCTCATGATTTCATGTAGATTTCTTCGCAGTTTTCTCACACTGTCTTGCACATCTATCCAGTCTTGCCATGGCATACGTATTAGCATGATTAGAGAATGACCCAGGTTTAGCAAACTTTCATCTAGCCTTTAGCAAGCAATTGGACTAGAAAGACCGAGTTTCTCGGACGTACGAGGGTGCCTAACACGTTCCTCCTGCGTAATAGGAATCCTTACCCATCATCTGGTTAGTAGACATCCAGCCTTCACATCTGTACCTTAGGCATTCATCTTTTTTGTGGTTTTCCTCGTCTTTCCCTTAAAAGACTAGGTGGCGACTCCTTCTCTTTTTTCTTTTTTCTTTCCTTGCGCCATCGCCATCTTGGCATGGCTGTGATCTCCTTCCTTCTAGCGCGGCCCCGCGCTGGGCCCCCTCCCTCGGGTCGGCATGGTCACAAGGTCAAAGGCTGAGATACTTGAGGCTAAGGATCATTGGGTCTTGGAGGTTTGAGACTCCCTAACTGTCATCTCGAGGCTAGGGTTGTGGCTCGTGGGTTGAGGTGTCTTGTGGCATGACAGGGGGGTATGATACTTCTACTGTCGCTGTGAGCACTAAGGCTCGGGTGTTGTCGAGTGTGGAGCTATGACACTCCCTCCTAAGCACCATGTGGAGGACGTTGTGAAGATGCGTACCCTATGGTGGCCAGTGTGGGTGGGATACTTGCCCCGTAGTTGGTAGCATTTTGAGAGATAGGACTGGCTTCCCTAGTGGGGGTTGGCTCTGTGAGGGTTCTCTAAATGGGAGGATCACAGGACGATGGTTGGCTTCTGCATAGAGTGGTACACCGTGGCAGTGTAGTGCACTTCGGTGGCTGCTTGTGGCCAGAGTTGGTTACCTGACGTCGGACTTCCCAACTCACTCGGTGTGGTTTTGGCCATTGAGGGCCTCATTTGTGGTTTTTGGCTGGTAGAGCCCTATTTGCTGTTTTGGCCAATGTGGGCTACGTTTGCTGTGGTTTTTGGCCTTATAGGCCTGATTGTGGGATTTTAGAGAAAATGATTGCGAAATGAATTTAAAAGAACATTAATATGGATTTGTTTTCTATTGTTTTTGTGGGATGCGTACTGGATGACTCTTGTCACTCATGCTTTTCTTCGTGGTTTTGGATTGCAGGTGCAAACATGCAGATGAGTTTAGCATAGTGCATATAGTTTGGAGTCTCATAACCACACACATAGGTTCCTGGTAGATGATATTTTTGTTTAGCTTTTAATTTCCTGTAATTTAATTTACTTTAAATTATTATGAAAAATTAGCGGTGTGACAAATTTGGTAGATTTTCAAATCAAGAATTCTAGGTCTACTTTCATTTGGGACAAGTTTTATTCAAGTCCCATACCTATAACTCAAGATATAAATGATTGAAGCTATAAAACTCAAATTGGCATAACTTAATGGGTTATCAATCTTTACACAACCACTGATATTTCTACAAGCCACAAAAATTAACTAGTAGCCTACTGAATTAAAGATCTTCAAGTCTACTTTCTAATGGAATAGAAATCATTCAATTCTAATACTCATAACTTAAGTCAGACATAATTGAAGCAAGAAGGCACATATAAGCTCAATGGTGACAATCTTCTAATGATTTCTTTGAAAATTCATCAAAATTCACTAAAAATCCACAAAGCCCCTATCATGTATCCAAATCATCCCCACTCACTATATTCTACTAATCTCAAGCTTAAATGAAGAGAATTAAGAAGAATGTGGGGTGTACCCTTCTCTTTTCTTTCCTTCTTCTTCTTCCTCTTCTTCTTCATCTCTTCTTCCTTTCTTTTATGTTTTTCTTCTTCTTTTCCTCCGATGCAAGCTAGCCCCCATTTTTTTTCTTTCTTCTTGGTTTTTACTTATTTCTTTCTTTTTTTCTTCTCTGCTCTGGCTTCCTCTTGAGCCTTCTGTTCTTCTCATCTCTTCATCTTCTTCTCCTTCTACTCCTTCTTTTTCTTCTTCAATTGCTCCAGCTCATCCCTTGCTCCCTTTTTGTAATGACCCAGTTTTAGAAGTGGTGCCTGGCTAAATAATTAAGATGAAATTCAGGTGTATTGGGCATTAGGGACCCCATTGCCTAATGTGGGACACGTTCTTAGTAGTGTCTGATGCTTGGATTGTGCGTTTCTGGCCTTTTTGGTGTGGTGTAGTTTAGGTGTTGTGTCAGTTCTCGAGGGAGTTTTGAGGGTTTGTCTTGTGTTCCAGTGGTAGATCTTGGTTTTGCACGAGTCACGTGGACGTCGAAGGCTGCATGGTCTAGTTTCGTGCTTGCGGCTTCCTTTCATTCCTTCCCTTCTTTCTCTTTCCTTTCCTTCTTTCTTTTCTTTCTTTCTCTTCCACGGGCCCCACCCCCACTCCTTCCTCTTCTTCTTCTTCTTCTCCTTCGTTGGGGGAGAAGAGATGGAGAGAGAGAGAGAGAGAGAGAGATGGCCAGAGAAGGGAGGATGCAGCCGCTGCCGTGCCGCCATCGTCGCGTGGAGGAGCGGAGCAGCTCGTGGTTGCAGGATTGGACTTTGGGTCCCATTTCAGGGTACACTACAGTTGCCTGGTTTGGCATGTCAAATTATTTTGGTATGTCGATTTTGTTGCAGATTGTCCCTTTGATCCTTGATTTGGTCGATCGAATTTATTCGGTCTACTGTTCTAGGTCTTGGGTGTTAACAGAATTCTTGGTACGGTTGACCGAACATTCTCGTTCTACCGAATCAGGAGTTTTTGGTCCACCAAGTTGTTTTTCGGTCTACCGATCTGCAAGTTTGGTCGATCGTTCCATTTCAGTCTACCAATCCAAGCCTTGATCCTACATTAATATATTTTATGTTTTGATTAATATATATATATATATAAATATATATGTGTGTGTATATATACATTAATCTTGGGAAGATAAATATAATGGCATAAATGATTAGGATAATCATTAAAATGGTCTAGGGTTTGCCTAAAACAAATTAGTAAGATTCCACCTCAGGTGTGGGTAGAATAAAAGATGAAATGATTTAGAAATAATAGGTTCTTTTCCCGGATGGTTTAGATTGGACTTTAGGGATAATGATAGCATCCCTAGGTCTAGGGCTTGAGTGGTTTTGTGTGCGGTGCAATGAATGGAGTATTCAGTGGCACTGTCTCGGGTGTTTGAGCTGATTTGGCTGTGCTTCTAAGGAACACGAGGCAGTAGATGTCTTACACTTGGTGCCAGAGTGTATAGTTCTGGTTGTGTCTGCTTTACTAGGGTGTCTTCTTGGTAGGTTTAGCACTTAGAGGATGTTTTTGTTGGTGTTTTCTTGGGTCGTGGTTGTGGATTGAGCGTAGTGCTCATGAACCTAGATACTCCCAAGTTGTTTTTGCCTGGGCCTGACAAGAGAGCTGTCGAGGCTGTGTTTTATTTGTGGTTTCTTGGCCTTTGGTTTCCGTGCCACTACTGGGCACAGTGTTGCTTGAGTTTTGAAGGATATTTAATGGTTTTGAAAAGGTTTTCCAAAAAGAGAGTTTTGGAAAGAGAAGAGTACAAATTTGAAAATGGTTTTGGAAAGAGTTTTCCGGTGCTTTCTATTTGTGTTGGGGACCAATAGACTGAGGCGAGTGTTCATCAAGTCTTGGAGGTATGACACTCCTTAAGTGTCGTTCACGAGGCTGAGGTTGAGGTCCGTAGGTTGAGGTGTTTCATGGCATGACGGGGAGGTATGATACTCCTACTATCGCTATGAGCACTGAGGCTCAGGTGTTGTCAAGTGTGGAGGTATGGGACTCATTCCTAAGCACCGTGAGGAGATGTACGCTGTGGTGGCCAGTGCTGGTGGGACGCGTGTCGCGTAGCTGGTAGCATCCTGAGAGACAATACTTCCTTCGCAAGAGGGTTAGCTTTGTGAGGGTTCTCCAAGTGAGAAAATCGCAGGACGGTGATTACTCCTGCACAAGGTCGCTTCACCGTGGCAGTACAGGCACCATGGTCACACCTCGGTGGCTTGCTTGTGGCCAGTGTTGTTTGCTTGGCGCCAGACAGTTCAACACACTATTTGTGCTTGTGTTTGCGCAAAGTCTTGGTTTAGGAAATCAGGCTCTAGGCCTAGAGGCGGCCGTGGCTTTGGCGTCCGTTGATGCGTAGTGTTTTGAGAACAATGGCTCCATGGTTTAGGAGCAAAGGCACTATGGCTTGGTTTTGTTCTTAGATCTAAAGGAGACGATGTTGTACAGAGCAGAGTCTCTGTAAATGTGCTTTGGTGTGGTTTTGCACTTGAGATGGTGAGAGTAGCCTTCTCGGGCATGCATAAAAGGTTTTAAAAGTGCACGCACATGGTTTTGAATAGGAAAAGAAAAGAATGGTTTTAACGGCATGGTTCATGATTTTGTGGCCAACCGAGTGGTGGTAGATTGGTTGGTTTAGGGTTGCGACATCAGGGAGGGATGCCAGTGCTTGTGTACTAGGCGTTGGTAAATTGCCCTTTTGGTTTGGTGGCATCTGAGTGTAATGCATGTGCTTGGTTGCCCTCGCCATAGGATGCCAAGTTGTAGGTGGGGTGTGTCTTGGGTGACCGTTGAGTGGTCACTCACGTGTGCTTTGTTTTGTGTGTTTTGGCAAGTGCAAGATAGTAGCTGTTGGTTGCTAGTGCAAATAGGAAGAGTTATGCCGCCACACATCAGAGACCTACGTGAGTGTTAGTTTAGTTTTATTTCTGTTGTTTAGTGGTTTTATTTTTTTGTTGAGAGTACTTAGCCTTAGCTGCATTATTAGTGTCATTGTTGATTAATAATAAAGATAAAACTAATAATTAAATGGAAATTTGTAGCTAGGTTTTGTGGTAGTTACTTGGGGGACGTTACAGTTGGTATCAAAGTTTAGGTCCACCTAGGAGCACTAGCCTAGGGATATCTAGTAGGGTGACTCCGTTGAATTGCGTATCATGCATTCCTGTACCTTGATTTTATTGATTTTCTTTGCTCACGATGTTGAGGAGTATCTTCAGCTCCAGCTCTTGTTTTGGCAAAGTTAGTGGTTGAAGGACCACGAGGAACTTGGGGAGTGACGATCTGCATTCTCAATTGGAGATGGACGTCGACTCCTTGTTGGAAGGTTTCTTAGTGATTGGATATCGTGTGATCGCCGTTTTAGTGGTGCTGCTTGGGAGATAGCAGTTGGGATCAGAGCGTGAGGCAGCGTTCACTCTTGTGGAGTGGGTCACTAGGATTTCCTCAACTCTGTGGAGCATGGTGTGCTACTGTCCATGAGTTTTACATGGGCTAAGTACTGTGTTGCCCGTGGGTGTGGTGGTGGTTGTTTTCTGGGCAAGACTCTGTGCTGGTTGGCATGGTAGGAAATCTTGTGGTGCGTGAGGCCAAACGAGTCGTGTTGCCTAGAGGTTGTTCACGTCTGTTGTGGGTACTGGCGTGCTTGGTGTGCTACACCGGTGAGAAGGCATGGCTTTTGTTGAGGAGGTGCCTTATTCCTTTATGGGGGTTAGGCAACCTCCATTTGTTGACCGCAAGACGTGTTACCCTTTAAGGGGGTTAGCCACCATCTAGTGTTGGGTAGTTTGGTATTTTGCTGTGGAGGGTAGGGTGCAACAGTTGTTTGCCTCTAGTGTACCCTCCATGGTTGTTGCTGCTTGTTGTTTGTTTGTTTGTTGTTGTTGTTTACCTATTTGTTTGTTTGCTACCTATTCTTGCTGGTGTTTGTTGTTGTTGTTGGTAGCCTATGGTCGTCGTCGGTCATCTGTCTGAGTTGCTGGTGTCGGTGTGGGATGATGCCTGCAGCTCCGTCTTCTAGTTGTTGCATCTGGGTGAAGCGTGAAGCTTCCCAGATGTGTGGTTGTTGTTGTCTTTGTGGTGGATGCGGAGGATGCTTTGAGTTCCATCCTCCTATTGTCTCTGGGTGACTCGATGGGTCCTCAGATGTGTGTTGTTGTTCTAGGTGACTCGGTGGGTCCCTAGACGTGTGCTGTTGTTGTTCTAGGTGACTCGGTGGGTCCTCAGATGTCATTTATGGTCTCTAGGTGATTCAGTGTGTCCTTAGATGTCTGTTGTTATTTTGGGGAGGCTCTGGTGAGTTCCGTAAGTCTGTGTTGTTCCTTCCAGATGCTCTATCTGAGGATGGGGTATCTAGGGGAGGGTGGTGTGCGTGGATTCGCACATTGGTGTTGTGCGGTTGTGTCACACATGTTATTTGGCGCTTGGCCATGGAATGCCATAGCCTGGTGTGTTGGTTGTTGTGTGTTGTCTAGGGTATCTTGTCGGGATACCCAGTTGTCTTGGTTGGTTGTGGTTCGGATGGCTTTGTGCCATTTGTGCGGTGGAGATTTTTCTCTAGTGCTTCCTTTGGGTGTCTTGTTGTTGATCTTTTTGTTTGCTTATGGGTTGAATGGCATAGCGCTATTCGACCTGTGGAGATCTTCCTTCTCTTGTGTTTGCTTTTGGGTTTTGGTTTTTTGCAGTGGAGATGGGTGAGTCAAGTTGAGTTGATTTCTTGTCTCGTTTGGTGGCGCTGTTGGGCGAGCTGGTGGGTGTGATCCCATGTGTTTCCCTCCGAGTGGCTGTTCCCTGATTCAGGTGTAACTATTCTCGAGGATCTAGCAGAGGTATCCTCGGGATAGTGACACTGTAGAGAGGGCCGCTAGGGAAGAGGAATGGCTCGTGTTGATTTAGACACTCTTGTTGGGAGTTACTTTAGTTTGGAGATCCATTTATGTTTGACACCCGAGTGGTCCTTACCATTGGTGTGGTGTTTCACTGGAAACAATTACTTTTGTGGCCTTCGACTCTAGATTGTAGTATCATTGACGTGAACTTCATGCTTAATAGGAGGTTTAAGTGTGTTTTGGTGATCTTATGTCTAGACCTACAAGGCTGCCATCACAGCGAGGGGTGATGAGTCCACCAATATCCTTTTGGGTTGGGATAAGTTCCTGTTGTAGTGAGGCAACGTGGTGTTCTGTAGTTCTTGCTAGTTGGGAGAATCACGAAAGGAACTATCCACCCACGTGTTTGGTGTTGGCCATAATGGAGGTTGTGCTCTAGATTCGGTGGAGTGTCGATCTAGGAAGCAGTTCCTAGAGACAAATAGCATATAGTTGCTAGCACAAGGTATGGAGTTTGGTGGTTGTTGACAAGGTTGTGCATCAAAGTGGCGTAGCAAAAGTATGGCCAGAACTGGTTGCACTTGGTCAATCCTATGGTTTGCGTGTCTTCGAGGGTGCTCTGGATATTTCATGACTCTGGGAGACACTATTTTGGAGCCTCAAGGTGGTGATTTTTGTGCCTAGGAGGGAATTCACCCAGGATCTCGATGCTATTAGGACTCAAGGAGAGTTGAGGTTTTGGTGTCATCCTGGACCTAAGTAGGATGAAATGGCCTTGTGAGGCTGAGATTTCTCCTACTAGTTGTGGATTTTGGGTGGCATGGAAGTGTTTTTGTTTGGGTCATTCTAGTGATGTCTTAATTTTTGTACCTGTAACCATGCCGACGAGGAGATTCCACAAAAGAATGCGAAATCGGTCGGCAAAATCACGTCGAAAAAAGCAAAACAAAAGGAGTCGCCACCTAATCTATTATGGAAGACAAGGAAAACCATGTACATGAAAAATCATGCA
>JAMKQA010047645.1:0-15740 GCA_024699735.1 Posidonia australis | reverse complement strand
TTATTCTTTTGCAATGAAATAAAGCATGCTAGAAATTCCACATGTATGGTCTGATTTATCTGTATTTTCATGAGGTTTTTACGATGAATTTACTTGTCCTCCTTGCAAGATGTTCTCCATGCAAATCTACATTTTTGTTTGCAAGCATGTTTACTTTGTTTCTAGCATAAAAATCTGCACTATGTTGCCTACATGAGCTATCTTTTCCTTATTATATACTTGGTATGATCATCACTTACATATGTTTTATTAGGTTTACTCGTTTCATGTTTGTACCTTTTGCATTTTGTATGCATTTCTACCATGAACCCATTAAATCATCTTGTTTTTAATCAAATGATAGTAAGATGGCTTTGATCATATGCATTTTGTCATGCTTTCAGCTTTTAACATCCGCATGAATCAACCTGCATTAGTATATATCACCCCTCTCAATTCTGGGTCAGATTCTGGATCAGATTGCAGTCTGATCAGATTTTCTGGGGAGCACCTAAGTGGCGCACCCACCTAGAGCACCACTCTGGCGCACCATTCAGGAGCACCAGACTGGTCAGAGAGCAAAACATTCACTTTTGCATACCTATTTGCATGGTTTTCTGAATGACTTTGAGCCTGATTCTTTTACTGCTCGTTCTTTGATATTCCATGGTTTTGCATGCATGTTTTCAGTTTAAAGTAAGATTGTTTTCTAGTTGTTTTCTCCCTTTGGATATTCAGTCCTTGGCCGGAATCTGGTAGGCTGGTTGCACTTTACTCCTACGTGGAGAACCTTGTGCATTAGCCCATGATCCAGTGACGTGGTTGAATCCTGCTTCTTTCATTTAGCATAAATTGGTGAGGTCTTGTGCGAGGCTACCCGCCCTTGAGCACAAGATCCACAAGTCATTGCATTTGCATTTCTTTCACTTTTAAGGCATGTTTTCCAAGTTTTGCGAAGGATTTTATATGGCATGATTTTCTAGAATGCATTCTCATGTGATGTGGCACTGCATGGATTTTTGTTTTCCCTCTGCGCATTTTTCTGGCCCACATAGAAGCACCTAGGTGGCGAACCAGACTGGAGCACCAGTCTGGCGCACCAAACAAGCGCATCAGCCCGTTTTCAGTAGCACACAACAGGTTTTCGTATAGTTTTTAGCATGCTTTCTCGACATGATTTGCTTCTGGATTTTTCCTAGTTTTCTTCCTTGATATATCAGGAAGGCATAGCTCTGCTTTTAACCATTTTATGCATGTTAGATTGCATTTGGAATATAGCAAAGCAAGGATGAAAAATCGCTCAAAATACTAGATCCTTGATCTTATTTATGCAATATCTTTGCATCGACACTTGACCCGATATATGAGTGATACTTCTAAGCACTAGGACACACCTTGCACATCATGCGCCCTTATTTAGCATAAGACACCAAGCATGACATAGCATATCGCCCTTGGGCCTACAGTGAAGGCTAAAAAGCCGATATTTCATAAGTAAAAGAGAAACCAATAGAAGACCGATCATTCGGGCGTACGAGGGTGCCTAATACCTTCCTCGTGTGTAATAGGGATCCTTACCCCTTTCTTGGTTTATGACCTGCTTTTCCATTGCATGATTTGCATGTTTTATATGGTTTTCCTCGTCTTCCATTTCAATGGACTAGGTGGCGACTCTTGCATTTGCATTTTTATTTTTATTATTTTTTCCGTGACTTTGCCGACCTTGTGTATTCGGCCTTTCGCGTCGAAAGTCTCGAGGCTGTCGCCGGCATGGTTACACTGGCTATGAGATAAATTCCTGATACCAGGTAGATCCCACCTTATGAATGTGTGACAATCTGTCGAAATCAAAAGGTGTTTTCTATTTTTCTTGCCCTTTATGACATACTGTTTGTAAGTGAGTTCCCTCTTTCAGGAAATGCTCAATGGGACATCATTCTTACCTTGGAGCTAATCTTGTTCCAAGATCAACTCCAAGGATGGGCATCTGTAGATATTCCATTTTCATATTTCCAAGAGTTAATTAAGGATAAGAAACCTTGAGACGCCCTAGATCACACAACTAAGGACTTATAACACACTTTCCAGATTTTTCATAATCTATTTAAAAAACATTATTTGATTTTACTTGATTCAAGGTCGTTAGCTATGGCAAAGCTAACACACTCAAATTGATGGTAGGTTTGAGTACCTTAAACTTTTTCTTGGTGTGAGGTCGCTAGTTGTGGCAAAACTAGCACTCTCCCTCTACTCAAACTAGTGGCAGGTTTGAATACCTTTAACATTATTTTATGTGACTTTATTAGCTATGATAGAGTTAATATTCTCATTGCACTCAAATTAGTGATAGATTTGAGTATTTTAATGTTAAAACAAAATGTTTTTATAATTTTATTGAATTTCGGAAGTTTTCCATACTTTTAATGCATCTCTTCATATCACTAAAAGAAAAATAGGAGTTCTCGCTACTTCCTCTCTAAGTCCTTGTTGTATCCTATAATAAGGATTACTTATCCTTGGAAAAAATTAACTCGTTAAATCGATATTGCAAGGACATATCCTTGCATTGTGCTCATTATGTAATAGCAAGGAGATTGCGAGGAATAAAGCCCTTGCAATATCCTTATTATGTCATCAATATCCTCCCACAATATGCTCGTTGAATGCTCGAAAAACATGTGACGAGTCTATCGTCGTTCCAGAATTAGTAAGGACATTGCGAGGAAATATCTTTACTATTCCTCGTTAGAAAATTTCTCGTTAAAAAACTATATTAGCAAGGACTTAGCGAGGAAGATTCCTCGGAATGTCCTCGCTAATTCTGGACAGAAAAAAAATAAAACAATAACATTAATGATATAGATTAATATATCCGCTAAAATGACATTCAAATGTATTCATAAATATATTAAATTGCACATACATTACACATCCACAAATTTTATAAAAAAATGTTTCAATTGATATTACAACATAAGATTTTACTCATCCATTTGTTCACAAAATTGATGATAATACAACACTGAAATGATATAATACAAGTCACTCGATATAATACAAGTCAAAACGATATAATACATATCATTTTCTTTAGGAACTAACTTGCTTTCCTTTACCTTTTAAGGTTGATGCATGGATGAAACGATGACCATGTGTATACTCTTTGTAATCCTCCTTGTCGTCACTTGACAAATCAACTTCATACTCATCCTCGTATCTTCTGATTATAAAAAATAAACTTATAATATGTTATGATGAATAATGATTATATTATAATGTTGAATTCAAAATGACAATTAATGCATATCAAAAAATTTAAAACTAAATAAAACTTTACCTTCCAAGTCGATCCTCCAAAGTATGTATTTTATATCTTATTTTATTCCTTATTTCTAAGCATATTTGGGTACTTAAACCCTCATGTGATGTAGTTGCCATCTGTGACAACTGAGAACTGAAGAAATCTAGATCAATTGAAGCAGAAGCATGAGTTCTAGAACGATATTGCGTATTAGAAGCCACAGAAGAATCAATAGTAGACTCTTCTGAGTAGTATGGATCTAAACGACTCAAGCCTTATTTTCTTGATGAACTACGTACATTCTTTTTTATTAAAACTTGCTTCCAAAGTTTTTTATCAAAGACTGAGTGTTCATCAGCATTGTCAACCTCATATTTTTGTTGGTACAAGAAAGTGTACCTATCTTGTAAAAATAAGCACAAGAAGTTAGTTAAAAATGATACAAGATAGAAGTGTATATTATTTAAGTAACTTTAATTCTAGATAATGCATCTATAGTCATAATTGTCTTGTTTGACTTTGACGTTTCTCTGCAGTACATCAACCAGGTTTTGGAAGTTGTTCTTGTGGTTTCGGATAATCCTGATGCATCAGGATGCTTGTTCTTTCCTTAATGGCTCAAATGCTTAGCAATCAGGTTCATGTATTATCGTACTTTTGAGCAGGTGTACTTTGAACCGTTTTACTGCATTTGCAAGAAGACAAATGCTTCACATTTTAGGATTTTCTTGACGTGGATTTTTTTATCCTATGCCTGTCCTTATAGAAAGATGTCTTGGATGATTCTATTGAAATTGTCATAAAAAAGTTGCTCCATTCAACCAAAGATATTGTTAGTAAGGTATTACCTTGTTTCAAAATAATCCATCTCTTTGCGGACATGTTTCTGCAATATCTCATGGATTTTCCTTCTCAGGTTACATCCAGAATTAGTAAGGTATTAACTCTTGCAATATCTCTTTATAGTCCGCACAGATGTCTACGGGAACATGCACTTGGACGTCTAGATGTGTGCTGAATCTTAAATTTTTGGTATTTATATAATTTAATGGTTGTGTCGTATATTTCACTTATCAATTCATTCTATTATATGTTTGCAAAAAAAAATTCATTCTATTATATACTTTTGCAAGTTATCATTCCTTTACTGCTGAGTGAGGACGAAAAAATACTTGTTGCATGCATCAATTTGTTGACCAAGGTACATGCTTGTTTTTTTGTTTACTATTGGACACTCTTTCTGTTGCACCTGAAAGTGAGTATGAACTGAAATTTTAATAGAACCCAGCAGCAAATATATACTTGTATCTATCAAGTTGTGATGTGGATCAGGAAGGAATAGGGTTCTTTGCATTCTTTCATACCCTTTGAAATATTTATTAGCTCTCCAAAGCTAAATTTGTAGCATGTGCTTCTCTCTGTGAACTTTGGTTAGGAAGAGAAAGAATTGCCAGTAATTGATCTACTAGAACACTTAGTTATGCAAGAGTTATTCCCAGAAATTGATCTTTTAGGGAACCTAGTTATACAAGAGTTAGTGCCATATTTACATACATGCATAAGCGTGCTCCAACAACCTAAAACCAAATTCAAATGAATCAACCATGGGGAACTTGGATGGTACAAAGAAACTTTGCATATTAGTCTAAAAGTTCGAGTGTAGTTCAGCCTGCTACTACTTAGAGGGATGTAGTATAAAGAAATTGTCCCAAATAAATTATGATTGCTGCCAAGGAAGTATAAAGAACAATAGGCTCAGGAAGTTGATAATTGACTGGATAAGAGAAATACACAATTCTGAGAACCAATAGTATTTGCCACAGTAAAGTTGCCTTGGTATAGATGAAGCACCCAAATGAACCAAGAATTTGCCACAGTAAATTTGCCAATAGTATTTGCCACAATAATCTCTTTTTGAGTTTTGGGTATCATGATTTTTTGTAACTTTCTAACCAGTAGCAGTTGAAATATAAATAAAGTTTCTAAAGTAAATTAATATAAAAAAATCCCTACTAACTTAGTCCGAAAGTGATTGTGGCTTCTTAATCCCCTCATAAAGCGAATTTCTTACTTTCTACGATTTAACTTTCCCATCGTGAAACTTTTTTGAAGCTCTACATATATGAAAAAAAGATTACAGAGTCCATTCCACCTAGTTTTAATATTAAACAATAATATATATGTTAATTCCTATATATACAACAATAAACACAACTTCAATTTAGTATAAACATTAATTACCTCTTTTGTATACACCAATGCGGAGGAAATGCCTTAGCTGCCTGATAATCATAGTGAAGCTCAGGGTATTTTGCCAATGTATTTATTCGTGCTTATAGTAAATATCGTTCATTTTTAATTAATTTTGTAAAAAACACACGATAATCCTCCTTGATATATCCAAGTATAAGCGTAAGCTTATTCTGTATAAATCCAACATCATTATTAATTTAATATACTAACTGTAACATCCGTAAAATTCATTTTATAATTATTTATATTTTAATAAATTTATTCTTAGACGGGTGTTACTGTTTTGAGGCCCATTGCGTAGTTTTGTGCTGTTGGGCTTGGGCCTGGTGGGTCGGCTGCCGATTGTGTGTTCTCGTACGTGGTTGGCACTATGCGTGTGGAGTCCGGGTGTGGATCAATGTGGGGCCCGCATTCAAGGGCCGGTTGGTGGGAGCTAGTTGGTAATGTGAGTTTGGTTTGCTCGTGCGTTCCGTGGGTAGGCTGGATGTGTGGTTGAGCACGCGTTCAGCTACTACTTTGCATGGCTTTATAAGCTCATGCATGCGCAGCATCGACCAGCTCACCCTTTCTCTCCTCCTCTTTCCCCTTCGTTTCCTGTCCTGAACACGCCACCCCTTCCCCTCTTCCTCACTCGTTCTCTCCTTCTCCCTCACTCTCCCCATTCCCCACCCTCTCCTCTTCTTTACCTCACCCCCTACTTCATCTCTCCCCCTTACTCGACGTGATTGAGAATTGGCAGAGGCGTGCGACGGCATGTGATGGTGCACGAAGCTCCGGAGTCGCGACCCTGTGGTCGTGGTGTGGTCGTGGACGCGTCGTGGTTGCCAGAGTCGACCAGAAAATTACCGGAGCGTTTCTCAGGTACGCATCTTCAACCCCTATAATAGAAAGCATGAAAATGATAGAAACTGATAGGATTGCATGAAATCTAGGTAAATTTACATTCGTAGAATTTATTGTGAATTTATGAGAATTTATTGTGGATTTATGGGCATTTATGCCGATGGTTGAGTTTTGGGTTGTTTTGACCCGCCTGCCTTTGTGATTTTATATCTTGATGCATGGTAAATGGATTTTGGTTTTGTTTGTTGGGATTTGGAGTAGACTCGAGGGTCTACATGTTATGTTTTATGTGAGATTTTTGGTATTTATTTGGGGGGTCCGATCAGAGGTCCCACTTTGGGTGAGTTTGAAATGTGTAGGTTGGGTCGTTTTCTGTTTTTCGCAAAAATTGACATACCGAACAATTTCGGTATGCCGTTTTTCTATCAGATTAGGTCCTCTTGTTGAAATTTGATCGTCTGATTTTAGACCATCGACCAAATCAGTAGATTTTGATCGACCGAACCATTTTCGGTATACCAATTATGACCTGAGTATTGACTGTTGACCTAATTCGGTCGACCGATCCAAATCGGTCGACTGAACTAGGGATTTTCGGCATACCGAGCCTGTTTTTCGACATGCCAATCTAGACCCAAACACTTTTACAAAATGTTATTTCCATGGGTTTTCCGGATTGGTTTGTATTGTCTCATTGAGATGGGATTGTGGGCCGTCAGTTGTGGTCCACTAAGACACCTAATGTGTCGTTTTGCCGAGGTTTTGGAAGAGTTTTCAAAGATATAAAAATGGTTTTGAAAATGATTTCATAAGAGATGAGTCGACAAATTTGGAAAATGATTTTCCTAGTTTTCTATGTGCAGACCGAGATAGTGTAGGACCATGTCGTCAGGACCAAGGATTGTGACAACATTCTCAGGTGGTCGGGCGTGACTCCCTGGTCGAGGTCGGGGGCCGTGATACCTAAGGCTGAGGAGCATCGGGTCCTAGAGGTATGAGACTCCTTGACTGTCGTCTCAAGGCTAGGGTTGTAGTCCGTGAGTTGAGGTGTCTTATGGCATGATGAGGAGGTATGATACTCTTGTTGTCATTGTGAGCACTGAGGCTCGGATGTTGTTGGGTGTGGAGGTATGACACTCCCTCCTAAGCACCGTGTGTGGAGAACGTCGTGAGGAGGTGTATCCTAAGGTGGCCAGTGCGGGTGAGACATGTGCCTCGTAGTTGGTAGCGTCTTGAAAGACAAGACAGCCTTCCCAAGGAGGGGTTGACTTTGTGAGGGTTCTCCAGGTAGGGAGAATCGTAGGACAATGATCGCTTCTACACAGGGTGGCTTCACCGTGGCATTGCAGAACACTATGGTCGCTCCTCAGTGGACTGCTTGTGACCAGAGTTTGGTTGCCTGATGTCGGGCCTCCCAACCCATTATGTGTGGTTTTGGCCATTGAGGGCTTTTGCTTGTGTTTTGGGCAAGTAGAGCCCCGATTGTGATTTTGGCTGGTGTGGGCCTAGTTTGTGGGGTTTTAGAGAAATGATTTGTGAAATGAATTTAAAAGAAAATTAGTCATAGTTTTGTTTTCCGCTGTTTTTTGTGGGGTGTGTGCTGGGTGACTTTTGCCACTCACACGTTTTCCTCGTGTTTTTGGGTTGCAAGTGCAAGCATACAGAAGGTTTAGCATAGTGCATATAGATTGGAGTCTCGTAGCCACACACACAGGTTCTTGGTATTTTAATATCTTCTATGTCACGCTCCACATTTTCCACAATAATTTAAAACAAATTAAATTACGAGAAAATTAAAGCTAAACAGAAAATACCAAACTACTAGGAGCCTGTGTGTGCGACTACTAGACTTCAGACTATATGCACTATACTAAATCAACCGCATGTCTGCACCTACAAACCAAAACCATAAGGAAAACGCATGAGTAACGGAAGTCACCCAATACGTAACCCAAGAAAAACAGCGGAAAACAAAACTATGATTAATTTTCTTTTAAATTAATTTCACAAACCATCTTCTTAAAACCCCATAAACCAGGCCCATACTGTCCAAAACCACAAACAGGCCTCTACTAACCCAAAGCCACAAGCAAAGGTCCTCAATGGCCAAAACCACACACAGTGAGTCAGGAAGTCCGACGCCAAGCAACCAAACTCTAGCCACTAGCAGTCCACCAAGTGCCACAGTGAAGCCACCCTGTGCAGGAGCGATCACCGTCCCTCGATTCTCCCTACCTGGAGAACCCTCACAAAGCCAAGCCCTCCTTGGGAAGGCTGTCATGTCTCTCAAGACACTACCAGCTATGGGGCACGTGTCTCACCCGCACTGGCTACCACAGGATACACCTCCTCATGACGTCCTCCACACACGGTGCTCAAGAAGGAGTGTCATACCTCTACACCCGATAACACCCGAGCCTCAGTGATCACAGCGACAGCAGGAGTATCATATCTCCTTGTCATGACGTAAGACACCTCAACCTGCGGACTACAACCCTAGTCTTGAGACGACAGTCAAGGAGTCTCATACCTCCAAGACTCGACGCTCCTCCCCCAACCTCTACCAGCAAGTTGCGCCCGACCACCCGAGAATGTCGTCACATTCCCTGGTCTCGATGACACGGTCCCACATTGTCTCGGCCCACACACAGAAAACCATGAAAATCATTTTCCAAATCACCAACTTGTCTCTTTTGAAATCATTTTCAAAGCCATTTTTCATATCTTTGAAAACTCTTCTAAAATATCGACAAAGCAACACATTAAGTGTCCCAAGGGACCACCAATGATGACCCATAATCCCATCTCAATGGGATAATACAAACCAATCTGAAAATCCTCAAAAATCAAATTTTATAAAACTATTTGGGCCCAGATTCAGCATGCCGAAAATGGGATTTGCTATGCGGAAAATCCCTGGTTCGGTAAACCGATTTGGGTCGGTCGACCAAATTAGGTCAACGGTCAACATTCTTGCGAAAATCGGTATACCAAAAATGGTTCTGTCGATTGAAATTCACTAATTCGGTCGACCGTCCAAAATTGGACGATTGAATTTTGACCAGAGGACCTAAACTGATAGAAAAATGGCATACTGAAATTGTTCGGTATGTCGATTTCTACGAAAAACAAAAAACAACCCAACCTACCCATTTCAAAATCGCCCAAAGTGGGAGCTTCGATCAGAATCCCCAAACAACCACCAAAAATCTTACATAAAACATAAGATGTAGACTCTTGAGTCCACGCCACAACCCAACAAACAAAACCAAAATCCATTCACCATGCATCAAAATATAAAATCGCAAAGACATAAGGGTTAAAATGACCCAAATCTCAACCACTGACATACATGCCCATAAATCCACCATAAATTCTCATAAATTCACAATAAATTCTAGGAATCTAAATTTACCTAGATTTCATGCAATCCTATCAAATTCTACAATTTTCATGCTTTCTATTACAAGGGTTTGAGATGTGTACCTATCATGCGTGTTCCGGCGATCCTTCGGTCAATTTCGGCGGCACCATGCATCCTCGACCACTCCTTAACCTCGGGGACGCAACTCTGGAGCTCCACGCAGTACTGCACACCGCTGCCCGCCACCACTGGCCCCTTGAGCATGCCAAACAGAGGAGGGGAGAAGCAGGGGAGGAGGGACAGGGGAGGGAGAGTGAAAGAGAGAGAGAGAGAGAGTCGGGAAGGAGGAGGAGGTGAGTGGAGGGAGAGGGAAGGGTGGCGTGCTCGGGATGGGAAGGAGGGAACGCGGCCAAAGAGAGGAAGGATGGTTCGTGCTTGGAGGTGTGCATGAGCTTATATAGCCATGCAACGAGGCAATTGGGCGCATGCATACCTGCACGCTCAACCAACCAGCCACCCTACACGAGCCAACTACTCCCCACACCAAACAATCAACCACCAACCGACCCACAACGCGGGCCCCGCACGGACCAACATCCAGGCGCCACACTCACAGTGCTACAATGCATAGTTTGTCAAACCACGCACAGGGATACGCAACAGAAGCCAGCCCACGAGGTCCAAGCCTAAAAACACAAAACCACACAACAGGCCTCGGAACAGTAACACCTGTCCAAGAATAAATTTATTAAAATGTAAATAATTACAAAATTAATTTTATGGGTGTTACATTCTATTTGGCTTTAGTTTTTTTGTAATTTAATTTGTTTAAATTGTTATAGGAAATTCAAAGCATGACACTAACTTTTTAAATTAAAGATAAAGATAAATATTACTTATTACCAATAACACATCAAACATTCTTTCCTTCTCATCCAAGTGCAAATGCAACTACCAATACTCGATGATCAATGTATAAGATCTAAAAATTATTGTGATTTCTGACGAGATCTTATTACTCCTCTTGAAGTTACTGCAACTAAATCTAAATTAAGTATCAAAAAAGTAACATGTTGACTAGCACTAAATTAAAAAGAAAAATAAGTTATCTGTTGGAATCAAGCTCTAGAAAAGGTTGTGATCCCTGAGAAACTTGAACATATCCACTTTGTTGCTATTGTTCTTGTTAATTATCAATAAAATTAAACATATGTCAGTAAGTATATTTAATATAAAGACTTAAAAAGAAGTTACAAAGCAAATTAAAGAAGGTATATATTAAAATCACAAGAAAATCTCCTTAATTTTCATCACTATAGTCAACAGTCTATTCTTCTTCATTTTCTTCATCGTCTTCATCGTCATCTTCTACAAATGTTCCTTCTTCATCCTTAATTTGCCACAACACTGAATTTGGTGGAATTATAGAAACTTAATCAAGAACATGGTCTATGACTATCGGTTGTGAAGGCACATAGCCAAGTTGATACAAGTCTTCAAACTCATTATTTGTAGCATCACTGACCATAGCAATGTAGGCACGTGCTTTGACCTTCAACACATTGAAAGATTCATCTTTCTTTTGCTTTCTTGAAACTTGATATACATAACAGACTTGATCTACGTATGAAGCTAACATAGATAGCTTGAATCTCCTCAAGTATTTTGTTGGTATAACATCTACATTATCATACTTAATGTTGTGTTTGACTCCCTCCTTAGGGTCATACTAATCACAAGAAACAATATCACTTTATTTGCACTAGAGTATTCTAACTCGAGGATCTCCTTTAAGATACCATAATAATAAATATGGCCTTCTCCATAACATAATTTGTTCGCCATAACTCCTGAATTTTGAGTAGTCAATCTCCTACTATATTCTTGTGTATAAAATCAGTATCCATTTATAAAGTAAGCTCCATACGACTTTACTTGAAAAATGGGACCATAAGCTAAGTCCTTTTAAGAACTTTTTCTTAGGACTAGGATCAAGCTGGTTGACATGAGTTCTAAACCACTTAGGAAATGTCTACCTGAATAAGTCCAAGATATCATCATCTTTTAGACTAAAACGGTCGACCATTCATTGTTCTCTGAATTGCCTACAATTGAAAATTTAGAACATAGTAAAATAATACATTATTTCAATTTATTGAAAAGACATCTCAAGAAAGATAGCGAAAAATACTCGACAAAAGGTTTGACTTCATCGTAATTGCCAAGTACATGTAACTCTATAGCATCTTTCTCGTTCTAGGTTAGAAGACGTTCTTTCACCTTTCCAAAAGGACGAGCACTAGAATAAAAGGCAGAACGTATTTCGTTTTTGTAATATCCAAGGTTGTACTAAAGACACTGTATTTTGATAATGTGATTTAATATCAGTATTAGTGCTCTGGAATTTGATTTCCTTGTGATTATGAGAATGAGTGTTGGTGTTTGAGTTGTTTGTATAGGTGGTTTGCTTGTTTGAGCTCTCATTTTCTCTCTGACACTGTTCAATATGGGTAAAGTGGATGGTTTAGGCGGTTAATGTAGGCAAGAAAACTAGGCGAATCAACTAGATGAGGAGGACTGACGAGTATGGGTGGCGTAAATTGACGATGCGCAATTTAAACAGTTAACTATCAGAAATACAGCAAACATCACCTGACCTCCTCTAGGCCCACTTCCTCTGCTTTTTCCGTCGGCCTGCTGCCTGACGGCTGAACTGCCATGTCCCGAGGCCTCCCTCATTAACCAAGGGTGTGTGTGGGTGCTTAAAACACCCATTGCTACATTGGAGAGACGTAAAAAACGAGAGAGAAGAGAGCATAGAAGAAGAGAGGGAAGAATTGAGGGAGAAGTAGGAAACTTCATTGGAGTTCTGCCACCGCCTAGCCATCGCCAGAGGAGGTGTGTCGCTGGAGGTGAGGGAAGTTCGACCAGGGAAGTGGAGATGTCCGGGAGGCTCACTAGAGATCACCGAAAGCTCGCTAAAGAAGGAGAAATAGCCGGCAAACTCCACTATGTACGCTCCCCCTTCTTTTCCTCTATATGATTATGCTTAAAAATGGATAAAAAAACATATAGAAGCATGCCTAGGATTATCATATGAAGAGATTAACATGAAATACATGAGGAATCAGTGATATCATGCTTATGTTGAATTTTTGGGATTTTTAAGAGAATTATCATGTTAAATCATGAAATTGTGGAATGAATGAGGAAATACATGAATCCATATGCCCTATACACTTGAATACGTGTGGTAATGAGTTATGCATGCTTTGTGGATTTTTTAAGAATTTTTGGAGATTTTTAGTGGTTTTTTTACAGGTGTTGTGTTTTTGAGTTATTTGTAAAACAGATTGCACAACTAGTTGGCGAAGACTTCCAATGCGAATCTGAGGCACAACTATGTCGTGGATTTTAGAGGTGTGGGCAGCCCACGAGATGATCCAACATGAATGGTCGACACGAGCTACTGTTTCAGTAACAAGGATCAATTGGTTTCAGTGGCAGTTTTGTGATGATGTTGACAAATAAATAATGTTGAATACATGTAAAATACATGCATAATGAGTGGAGAAATGACAAATTCCTATAACAAGTAGGAAATACAAGAAGAATGATGTGAGCCAATAAATGAATAATTAAATATGAGAATGATTTAGAGAACCATAAATGTGGAAAATAATGTTTTGAGGAAAATAAATATATTTGATATTGCATTTTTAAAGAGTTTTAAAAGGAAGCTGCATAAGTTTTGAAAGATTTGCTGAGATTTGTAGGAACCACATATATGTTGATCGATCGTACCAACAAGGGGTAGTGAGACCTCTGAGTGGTCGGAACGTGTCCTAAATGGTCATTGCTGAGTTTGGTACGATGAGTGAGTCTTGTGACTGTTGTGGTGTTATAAGACATGGGGCATGGTGGACCTGAATTACTCTCAGTACTGGTCGGGTCTAGCGTTAGAGTCACCAGGTGCTCGAACACCTAGGGTGTAACGACTCCCAAGTCGCTAACATAAAACCTAGCCACAAATTTTCATTTAATTATTTATTTTATCTTTATTATTAACCAACAATTACACTAATAATGCAGCTAAGGCTAAGTACTCTCAGCAATAAAATAAAACCACTAAATAATAGAAATAAAACTAAACTAACACTCACCTCGATCCGTGATGTGTGGCGATGTGACTCCTCCTATATGCACTAGCAACCAATAGCTACTATCCTACACCTGCCAAAACACATAAAACAAAGCACACGTGAGTGACCACTCAACAGTCACCCAGCACGCACCCCACTTACAACTCGACATCTTATGTTGAGGGCAACCATGCACAGGTATCACACTCGAATGCTGCTAAACTAAAAGGGGAATCTACCGACGCCCAGTACACAAGCACTGGCATCCCTCTCGGATGCCGCAACACCAAACCAGGCAGTCTACCACTGCTCCGCAGGCCACAAAATCATAAAACCATGCCTTTAAAATCATTTCTTTCTTTCCCTTTTCAAAATCATGTGCATGCTCTTTTAAAAGTCTTTTATGCATGCCTGAGAAGACTGCTCTCGCCATCCCAAGCCCAAAAATCACAACTACAGAGCCTCTGCTCTGCACAATATAGTCTTCTCTAAACCCAAGCACAACACCAAGTGATGAAACCTCTACTCCCAAACCACGAAGCCACCGCTTCCAAAACAACGGAGTCGTCGCTCTCAAACACTACGCCTCAACAGATGCCAAAGCCACAGCCTCTTCTAAGCCCAAAGCCTAATTTCCTAAACTAGAACTCTACACAAAATACGAGCACAGTGTGTCGAACTACCTGACGTCAAGCAGACAACACTGGCCGCAAGCAGTCCACCAAGGAGCGACCACGACGTCTGCACGGCCACAGTGAAGCCACTCTGTGCAGGAGCGATCACCGTCCCGCAGTTCTCCTACCTGGAGAACCCTCACAAAGCCAACCCCTCCTAGGAAGGCAACCTTGTCTCTCAAGACGCTACCAGCTATGAGACGCACGTCCCACCCGCACTGGCCACCACAGGGTATGCCTCCTCACAGCACCCTCCACACGATGTTCAAGAAGGAGTCTCATACCTCTACACCCGACAACACCCGAGCCTCAGTGCTTACAGTGACAGCAGGTGTATCATACCTCCTCGTCATGCCACGAAACACCTCAACCCACAGACCACAACTCTAGCCTCTAAATGACAATCGAGTAGTGCCATACCTCTAAGACCCGACAAGTTTCAATCTCAGGTATCTTGGCCCCTAACGCAAATAGAAAGCACCGAAAAACTCTTTCCAAAACCATTTTCAAATTTGTACTTTTCTCATTCCAAAACTCTCTCTTTGGAAAACCTTTTCAAAAACCATTAAATATCCTTTAAAACACAAGAAATATTATGCCTAGCAGCGGCACAGAAGCCAAAGGTCGAGAAACCATAAACAAAGCACAGCCTTGACAACTCTCTTGTCAAGCCCAAGCAAAACAACTTGGGAGCGTCTGGGTTCACGAGTACCACGCTCCACTCATGACCACAATCCAAGAAAATACCAACAAAAATATCCTCTGAGTGTCAAATCCACCCAAAAGACACCACAGCAAAGCAAACACAACTAGAACTATATGCTCTAGCACCAAGTGTAAGATACCTACTAGCTCGTGCTCCTCGGGAGTACAGCCAAATCGGCTCAAACACCTGGAACAGTGCTACTGAATACTCCATTCAGTGCACCACACATAAAACCACAAAAGCACTAGACCTAGGAATGCTATCATTATCCCTAATGTTCAGACTAAACCATCTCGAAAAAGAACATATTATTTCTAAATCATTTCTTCTTTTATTCTACCCATACCCCAGGTGGAATCTCGTTAATTCATTTTAAGCAAATCCTATAATCATTCTAATGATTATCCTAACCATTTATGTCATTTTATTTATCTCCCTAAGATTTATATATATATATATATATATATATATATATATA
>JAMKQA010047644.1:0-14650 GCA_024699735.1 Posidonia australis | reverse complement strand
TCATGACATCTGCATCATACTACTTTGCATACATCATCTTTGACCACTGGCAGCTCTGGGTCAGGTTCTGGATCAGCAACAGTCTGAACCAGAACCTGGGGTGCACCAATCTGGCGCACCTTCCAGGTGCACTAGGTTGGCGCACCTAACTATAGCACCTGTCTGGCGCATGCCCCTACTGCACAGACTGGTCAGAGGGTCCTTTTTGCATGCTATTTTCATGGTTTTCTCCAGATATTTTTACTACGATTTCTGTTTTCAGTGATTCTCTGGTATTCCGTGATTATGCCTGATCACTTTATTTATGGATTTATGCGGTGGCTATCCAAGGCATGTGGCTTGAATTTGAAGACTCCGGATCACTGGGGGCATGTCATGGAATGTTTCTGGAGGCTTGGAATGGCACAGTGATGCAGGAGGCGTGCGATCAGAGGTTGGTTTCAGTCGTCTTCTCCAGTGACGGTGACGATGCGCAACTCCGACGATCTTCTGGTGGAAACATTTGCAGCGACTCGAACGGCGTTTTGACAGGTGGAGAAGCAAGAGGGAGGTCTGGGAAGGAGATTCGAGCAACCTAGGACCAAGGCCAAGCCCTGGACTCACGCCCCCACCTAAGCTACCGGAAAATCACTCCAAGGAGGCCTGGGAGATCAAATCCGACCAATGGAGACCTCTTGACCTGTTGGAATTGATCAAGGAAGATAGAAGGGGACCTAGGAGTGCATTCTTCACATGTATGGAGGTTTGTATAGGGCATACCTGGTTTGGCAGTGAGGTAGACCATCAGAGCTCGCTGGAAGTTGCCGGAGCTCACCGGAGACGACTGGAAACTCAGAATTCTCCCTTCCACGAGCTTCCTCCTTTCTCTAGGATCACTCTGGTAGCTTTAATTGGGGAGGGATAAAAAGCTTTGGAAAGCTCCTCTCTTTCTCTCTCGCTCCACCTCCTTTTTTTTCGCTCTACTGCCATCCTTTTATAGGTGAAACTTGAGCTGTTGTAACAACCTGCATCGACCTGTAACGAAGTCCTAACAGCTAACCAACTCCATAACAATCTAAAACCTCGTAACAGACTAACCACTTGTAACAACCTTGTTGTTCCCCACACACCCCCGTTGCCTACCCAAACACTGACAGCGATCGACGACTGTGATGAGGGAACCGGCCAGGTGTGCCTATCTGGTGTGGTTGTATGGCGCACCAGAAAGGTGGGCCTATCTAGTGCGGTTAGATGGTGCACTAGATAGGTGCGCCTGTATGGCCCTGGATCACAGCTCAGATCATTGGTGGCTGTTGGACAGAGGAGTGGCTGTTAGGTTTGGCCTTCTTGGGGTTTGGTTGATTTAATGGGCTTTCTTGGGCTTTGGGACTAAATCAGGGTTTGAGTTCATTTGTGATTAAAAGCCCAGCTACCACAACTCCATCCTGCAAACATGCAAAATTGGAGTGTCTACATATACAGATTCACATACTGCTCCTTCCATTTGATCTTTGTTGCTCATATTCTTTCATATCTTGCAAAGGAAAAATGACTCCATGTATCGATTTTCATCATGCTTCAGTTTCATGGAATGGGAAGAAGCTATATGCTTTGATTTCTATCATTTTTTAGACTTGCTACATATTTTCTCATATCTTACAAAATGGGAGTACTGCATGTTTTATTTTTACATCATTTTTCAGATTTGTGAACTCGTTTGATCCTCTCCACCTTGAGAAATCATTTGGCCATATGACTTTCTGTTTTGCCCAAATTGGATTTTTACATTATTCGCACTATGTTTTGATCTAACATCTATCTTCATAATTTCCATGTAGGGGGTATCAGACCATGGTGACACCAAGACACTGCTCTGATGTTCTGTAAACATGGATTGGTGCACTAACTGTTGAGGATTGTGAGCAACTGCGGGTTTGGGGCATATTCTCTTCGTTGTTGAACATTGCTAAGGTGGAGGTGAACTAGCACTTGTTATGCACTATGGCTAGATTTTGGAAACCTACTTTCCATGTATTCCGCTTTGGGTAGACGGAACTTACCCCTACCCTGGAGGATGTCCAGCGGACATGCTGGCTATCGCCATACATGTCACCACCCAATTTCATGTGCCATGATAGCTATGCTTGTATCTTGAGTCAACTGACAGGCTTATCCCGAAGTGCTTGCGAGAAAAGCCTCATCTGCAAAGATGGGTCGGCTCCAATGCTGTGTCTAGATTATTTTGACAAAATTGCCAGTGACCATGTGTCATTAAGAAGCTTGTGGCTCCACGGCTTTGTGGTGCACTTCCATGGGGCGCTCAACTTCAATCATGGTCGGATGATAGTTACTATTGAGGTGGTAAAGGTAGCACTAGCCATGATCACCCACCAAATTGATCTTGCCCCCATTCTTCTGGTAGAGACCTATGTCGGCTTGGATCGGGCATTGAAGCGTTCCCGACATTTCCATGGTTGCGGCGCCTTAGTGCAAGTAAGCCAAACACTGTTACTTTTGTGATTTATTGTGCTTATCTAACTGCCCTGCTTCTTTTCTGACAGACTTGGCTTGCTGCCCACATGGGGGTGGAAGTCCTGCTCCCCCAACACTTTGTCTTCGACTCCGATAGTCGCACCAATCATTCACGCACCCTTTTTGGCGTCCATGAGCTATGCGAAAGACTTGCAGAATCTTACTGATGATATTGTAGTCTAGCGCATTCTGTTCACAACTGCGAATCTCTTCACTGTCTTCTTTAACAACAGTGATATGCAACTGGTTATTCTTCTAGGGCTTACGGGTGGTGTGCAATACCATCCTGTCCATGTTCTACGTCAATTAGGCTTTTGCCAGGATTTGATTGAGCAAAGCCCAATGCCAACCGCTTCAAAGGATACGCTCTCGGTTCTAATGCGACAACTTCTGAGTTGGCTCGCTTGATGCATGGTGGCATTCAATCTTCTCATCATGCCATTATTGAAGGTTTGGGTTGCACAGTAGAGTATGAGGCCGAAATTCGAGAAACTTGGCCTATAAATGAACATCCTCCTACTGGCACTTCATCTATAGGAGTTGGAAGCTCAAAAAGAGCAAGAGTCAACTAATTGTAATTTGAGAGTCCACTGCTATCAATTGAGCAAAGTTTGTAGAACTGATGAGCTGCAATAAAGGGACAGTCTTGTTTCTACACTGTATCATTCCTAAGTCTGATTTGGTCTGTCTTTGCAATGAATCTACGCTCTATGTAGCAAGCAGTTTGTGTTGGCTTGCATGCTCTTGACAGTAGCATTGTCCCATTGATCTTCTTGACTCATCAAGGCAGCTGACATGTCCCTGGTCAAAGGCCTATTTCCAACAAAAGAGTAGTTAACAAGCCCCTGGTTGAAGCTCCCCTTTTTGCCAATATTCCAACTCAAAAGGTAGCTAGCATGCCCCTGGTGGGAACATGGGCAAATCCCTTGCAAAGTGATGCAAAATGCAAAGGTAGTGTGGTCTAAAATGTTGAATATTAAATGACTTATGCAAGATTGAAAGAAAAATTTATACATGGTGTGTGAAAGATGTTGGTGCCCTCAGCGCCAAGGAAGCATTTATTGCCTGTTACAAGGAACTAGAATGTCCTCAACTCACATGACACTATCTGAATCCCTTGGTTTATTGGTGGCTCTCACTCGATCACATAGACTTTTGGGATAAAATGGGCTCTGTGCGAAACACTTAGGGCCCTATACCTACTTTTTCAATAATTCTTTTTTTCTTTTACTCGCTCAAAGATTTGCTAACATATACTATTCCTACTTGGAGGTAATGAACACCTAGGCTGGGAGGGTGGTTGCTCTCTTTTTTAATTTTAGCTTAAGGGATGGCTAGTCCCTTTGTAAATGTGGGCTTGGTAAGTGTATACTTCAATTCCTCTCCAAGATGTGTTATAAGGATAGAGTTGTCCTGTATGCCTCTCTCATTGGAGCTGACTTCTATCTTCATCTTCTATCTTTTTATTTCTTTTGTGCTCCGATATCTATGTTATTTTTTGTTTACTCTCACCCTCACTCTCCTCCTAACATTTTATCTCCCTCTTGAACTATAGGGCCCTTGGGAATTTTTACATTACATCCAATTTCTCGCAAATGCCGACTCCCTTATCTCCTAGGTCACACGGTAGTAACACATAAGGAGGATCAAAACTCTTCCTTAGCTGGTTAGCCTTCTGATTTTCCTCATCGGGCAATGTTTATGCCAATGTTTTCTATTATGCCTATGATGCAAAAGAAAAGTAAGTACAATGCATACAACATGTGTGATGTGTAGATGCATCAACTTAAAGAATACTAGTAAAAAACATAGAGATGAATGGTCTTTAATGGTATACTTTGCAAGGCTTGGGAGTGGTAGAGGATCACTGGTAGTACTTTTTCAGGTAGGAAGCGTTGACAGGCACTAATTGTCCCCCATGGTCTGCACCAATTGGGCCTGAACTTCCCTTAGGCATTTGGAAGATGAATGGCACGCAAAACCAAGTCACCTGGCACAAAATTTCTAGGTCAAACTTTCTTCTGATACGCTCGAGCCATTCACTTTTGGTAACACTGGGCATGGTGCAGGGCATGTAATCTGTGCTCGTCAATCAGGTCTAGCTGAACACAACGGTCTTGGACGCATTCTGCCTTATCCAGCTTAGCTTCTTTCAAAATTATTAGTGACGGGATTTCCACTTCGAAAGGGAGAACTGCTTCCATGCCATAAACAAGTGAATATGGTGCTGCACTTGTTGATGTTCGGACTGATGTCTTATAAGTCCAAAGTGCGTAAGGGAGCTTCTCATGCCAATCCTTGTGAGTCTCAGCCATCTTCTTCAAGATCATGATTAGGTTTTTTTTGGCTGACTCGATTGCACCATTCATTTGCGGTCAATAAGGAGAGGATCTGTGGTGTTTGATTTTGTATGTTTGAAGGCAGTCCTCGACTCTCCTCACTACAAAGTTCATTCCATTATCTGATATGATTGCACGTGGAACCCTATATCTGGCAATGATATTATTTTTAATGAACTTTTCTATTGCTGCCGCTATAACTGTTTTATATGATGCCACCTCGACCCACTTTGTAAAGTAATCGATGGCCATTAGAATATACCGATGCCTGTTGGATGCAGCTGGATGTATGGCCCCAATAACATAAATTCTCCAAGTGGAAAAAGGCCAAGGCGACGACATGCTATGCTGTTGTTGCGAGGGAGCATGTTTGAAGTTGCCATGTACTTGGCAATTGTGGCATTTCTGCACAAATTAGCAACAGTCCTTTTCCATAAAGGACCAGAAATAACCCTGCAACATGATTTTCTTTGCCAAGAGCACTCCATTCATGTGTGGACCACATGTGTCTGCATGAACCTTAACATCAATATATCTGCTCTTTCTTGTTTACGCACTTAAAAATCATTTGGTTATAGGATCTTCTATATAGATGTTGTAACGCCCCTGACCTAGGCACGTTACCTAAATCATAGTATCATAAGCAAAATTACACTAATTATAGTAAAATTAAATAACTATAACTAAGGCTCACCTCTAGGAAACGATGTACGGCTAGAAGCTCTGACTCTAGCACCGGAACTCCACTGCACATGATCTACACCTAAAAACCAAACAAAGCATGTGTGAGTGACAAGTAAGCCACCCAATACGCGCCTCAAACACACAAATAACAAAATCCGGCAACATTACTAGAAACACAGCTTTTAGTTTACAAAAACTTGATTTCTCTTTTTGAAATTTAAATTTTAAAACATCATTTCCTTTTTCTTTTAAAATATCTGGAAATCATTTCCAAAACCTTGTTCTTTCTCAAAACTTATCTTTCTTTTTATTGCTTGGGATTTCTTCCCAAGACCAAAACTCATATCTTGAGAAACCACATTTCTAACCAGATCCAGCCTAAAACAGAATGCCTCTCGGGCTCAAAACCAAAATCATAAATACTGGTTGGTAACTGGTTAAAACACAATAATTATTTTATTCCAGCATTTTAGGATCATTCATAGGTCCAATTCTACCCAAACCACATTCTTTTTCATTTCTCAAAATCACATTCTTTTCTTATTCATTTCTACTTTTCTTTATTGATGTTACCTTGATTATGGGTAACCAGACACACAAGCAGTAGGCGAGGACATCATTTCCTCTACTCCCTGCATTGCCGCGGTGAAATTCCCCGTGCAGGATGCCACCACCCCGACCAACTAGCCTTAATCTCTTTCATATATGCACGAGGATACGTCTTTATCTGACGTCCCATCGGTGACCCAAACAACTAGGTTCAATGACCTAGGCTCAGCCTACACCATTGGTGACCTGAATAACTAGGTTCAATGACCTAGGCTCAGCCTACACCATTGGTGACCTGAATAACTAGGTTCAATGACCTAGGCTCAGCCTACACCGTCTCAAGCTCAGCAACCACAGTTGTATCTGACAATTGGTTTCATTGGAGTCTCATACTCCTACCTCATTGTCAACACCAACCCCCGTGGTTCCTTAATATATTATTAGTGCTTTATTTTCAAAACTCTTTAAGTTTTCCTTTCAAAACCATTTTCTTTTCATGCTCTTGGTTGTAGGAATCTTTTCGTCTGCAACACCTGACCCTCATTTGGAGTCCCAACTCAAATCATGAAAAACCATGCTTTAAAATCGTAAATTGGGTCTCATGCCCATATTTTCTCAAAAACCACACAACCAATAACTTTTATTCATTATTAGGGCTTTAAACCTAAAATCATTCCCAAATACACTTATTTTGGTCCCACATTCCTCCATGCCATTTACATGGAAAAAACACCACTAACACATGCTCATTGTCCATTTAAAACCCTTCCTTTCATTTAATATTCACATATATATATATATATATATATCAATGCTAGGGTAAAATCGGCAGATCGAAAACCAGGTTCGGCATACTGAAAATCCTTGGTTCGGTACACCGAACATTTTCGGTATATCGAAACTCCATGTTTCGGTCGATCGAGTGATTTCTGTCTACTGAAACCAGGTATCCTGGCTTAATCTGATAGGAATTCGGTATTGCGAACCTCGTTCGGCATGCCAAATTACCAGCGAATAGGGCACCTCTCCGGTTACAGTTGACGAAATCGTCGGAGGTGGGAGCCTCCGTCATACCCCTCAAACAAGCACCATAAAATGCAAGTAAAACATGGGTGTAGACCCTTGAGTTTACTTCAAAACCCCCCAAACCATTTGTCAATCCATTCACTATACAATTCACATGAAAATCATAGAGGGATGAAGCTCGTATTAAACTACTGTAGCATCATCCCTAAAATCCATAGAAATCCAACAAATTCCATCCTAATAGCATGATTTCTACATGTTCATGCTATTTATCACATCTCCACCCATTCTATGATTTTTCTACAATTTTACATGCATTTTACACCAATTCCATGCATTTAACATATTAAACTAAAACCATATAACGGAAGAGGGAAGGGGAAGAAAGGGGCCTGTGTACCTCCTTCGAAGAGCCTCCCCAACTCCGACGAGCACCTCTTGCCCTAGCGAAGCCTCCTCCACTAGCAAACCACATGAACAACCACCTCCTCTGCTGCGTGCACCATTCTTCCTCTTTCTCTTCATCCCAGTTCGTCCCCCTCTTCCTAGCCTCCTCCTCCCTGACTCAATCTCACTTCCTTTTTATCTCTGCCTCTTCTCACATGGCGCCGACCACCCATCACATTGGAAGAGACGGGGAGGCATGGTCCGTCGTCTCCTGGTGTAACGGGTGGGGAAAGGGGAAGAAGAAGAAGACGGGATCGAGTGGCTCGTGAGGGAGAGAAAGAAAAAGAGAGGAGACAAAGAAGGAAAGAAAAAAGAAGAAGAAAAGACAGGCACGCAAACCAAGGCAACTGTGCATCCCCAAACCAGACTCCATATTGGTCTTGGGTTTTCTAGTCACCATTGATTTGTGAAATAACTAGCATTGCATCCCCATATATGCGAAGTTCTCGGACACCTTGTTCCAGTGCCACCTGTAGTCCCAGAATGCATGCCTCGTATTTAGCTTCATTATTGGTGCATTCAAATGTTAGTTTCCTTGAAAAAGGAATTAACTGTCCCTGCAACGTTGCTAAGACTGCACCAATACCTCTTCCCCTTTTATTGACTGCACCATCAAAGTATAGGCACCATTGATGCTCATCCTGAGGGTTTTCTAACTCTGTATCACCCATTGCAAATAAGATGTCTTCATCTGGAAATTGTGTTTGCAGCGGTTGATACTTTGGCAAAGGAAAGTTGGCCAAATGATCTGCCATCGCTTGTCCTTTCATTGACTTCTGTGTTGCAAAGGTAATGTTATATTGCGACAACATAACCTGCCACTTGATACATTTGCCAACAAAGGCTGGTTTCTGGAATAGGTATTTGATGGGATTGTGGCGGCATAATAGCAAGACTGGATATGCCATCATGTAATGCCTGAGGCACTGAGTGGCCCACACCAAGGATAAGTAAACCTTTTCTATTGTGCTGTATTTGACTTTGCAGTCATTGAACTTTTTGCTGAGGTAGTAGATGGCCCTCTCCTTACGCCTTGATTTGTCATGCTGACCTAGGATCGTGCCCATGGAATGTTGTATGGTTGAGAGATATAATAACAGGGGTTGTCCTGGCGTGAGAGGAACTAAGACTAGAGGTTTCGCCAAAAGCTGCTTGATATTGTCGAAGGCTGCCTGGCATTCATCATTCCAGTGTGTTTGCCCATTTCTCCTCAAAAGCTTGAAGATCGGCTCACATATGGGTGTGAGTTGTGCTATAAACTGACTAATATATTGTAATCGCCCTAATAAACCGTGAACTTCTTTTTCAATGGCAGGGGGAGGCATGTCAATAATGGCCCTAGCTTTGTGAAGATCCACCTGTATTCCTCTTTGGCTGATAATGTAACCAAGGAGCTTTCCAGAGGACACCCCGAATACACATTTGTTGGGGTTAAGGCGGAGCTTATGCTTCCTCAAGCAGTCAAACAACTTTATTAGGCAAGAGAGATGATCTTCGGGCTCTTTAGACTTGGCAATCATGTCATCTACATACACTTCAACTTCTCGGTGCATGAGATCGTGGAATAATGCTGTCATGGCCCTTTGATATGTCACACCTACATTCTTTAGCCCAAATGGCATGACCATGTAGTAGAAGACTCCCCAAGGGGTGATGATGATGTTTTCTCCATGTTTTCAACTGCCATTCTGATCTGGTTGTATCCTAAAAATCTATCCATAAATGATAACATTTTATGCCTTGCTGTATTGTCAACAAGAATATCAATGTGCGGAAGTAGGAAGTCAACCTTGGGACTCGCTTTGTTGAGATCTCGGTAATCTATGCACATGCGAACCTGGTAGTCTTTCTTTGGCACTGTCACCACATTTGCGAGCCACTTGGGATATAGGATGACCTTGAGGAAATTGACTTTATGCTGTTTCATAATTTCCTCCTTGAGTTTCAGCAGCCACTGAGGTCGCCATCTACAAAGTTTCTGCTTGACTGGCTTTGAATTTTGTTTTAGTGGTAATGCGTGTACCACCACCTCTATGTCTAGGCCAGCCATGTCATCGTAGCTCCTTGCAAAGACATCTACATATTCTTTTAGAAAGGTTATAAATTCTATCTTTGCTTGTAGTGATAATTTGGCACTGATGTGTGTTTCTTTAACATCTTTTGCCGTGCCGATGTTGACAAGCTCTGTCTCTTCCTCCACATGTAAGTTAGGGCCCTTCGGGTCATTGTCATGAGGCTGAAATTGTAAGGGTGCACTTTCATCATTCTCAACATTTGTACCATCTGCCTTGATAGCATCATCTTCCTCTCCATATGTAATGAGCTCAGATAGGATTTCTTGCTCAAGGGTTGGATTTGTAATATCAACTGAGAAGATTTCTTCTAACTTTGTCTCCTGTTGGCGCTTCATGACGGTCACAGTGATTTTTTGTATTCTTGTAGTTGCACTATGCGTCCTCTTCTTCAATATGCCCGTTTGGGCCAACTGACGATTCTGGGCTTCCTACTTCTAGGGCAGGTGCATCTCTATTTACAATTTTTGATTTTTGATTTTTTTGTGTTTTTGGGGTTTTCTAATTTTTTGTTTTTCTGTAATATTTACAAGGGGTGTTGCATGCTGGCGACTATCCTGCTGCTGACTGATAAGATTGCCATTGCCTGTACTGCTCACTAAGCCTACCTCAGGATCTTTTTTTTTTGCTCCTCACCCCTAAGGTTAGGCTTAAGTTGCCAGAACCAGCTAGACCAGCCTCCTGGCTGACAGGAGATTAACACCATTGGTCTAGCACACTCTTTTCCTGACTAAAGGACAATGATTGAAGCTTGGTCCCGTGGTGGTACTGGTGATTCTGACTGGGATGGTGAAACAACATCCCTTCCTTTCCTGACTCTTTTGTGATCTGCTAGGTTTTTTGCGAGCACTTCCAGCTGTTCTTGGAATAAAATATCCAAGTCCCCAACTGTGTCATCTGTCAGGCTATTCTCTAAGTCTGCCTTCTGAACTGGATCCTATACTACTACTGCTTGAGAGACTACTGACTGTTCTGACTCTGACAACACTGCACAATTTTGGAACTACTGACAGGTCCGCTCAATAATCTGCTCTGACTGATCATTCTCTGGATATGACTCTTTTGGACAAATCCAAACTACTGGCGATTGTGACAATGAGAATGTAAATGGCCTTTGATTCAGCTCAAGGACGCTTGCACTAGTGAAGTTAGTCAAATCTCAGGGAAAGATCATCCTTGGAGACTTATAGGAGTGCGGGGATCTCTTCCATTGGAACTGATGCTCGTATCCTAATCCTTCATGCTCTTTCCACTCCCATGCCTTGATTTGCTCGACGATTCCTTGGCCGTACCACCCAATGGGGTTCCTTTCTAGTATCCCCACTTACGACACAAGTTATCAACCATCAAATGGGGATCACTACAAATGGCTGACGTGCTTGAGGGCAGGAATGAAATTAACCGACTCAAATCGATTGACACGATACAAAATATCAGAGGGTTTGGGCTCAAAGAGGACAGTTTGTGGAACTACTATAGAGACTGCCTCAACCTTCTCCAAATCTTCTGCCATGACAACAACAACGTTGTCGTCCCAATAGAACTTGATCGTACGATGGAGAGTTAAGGGAAAGACCTGATGCTTGTGAAGCCAATGGCGTCCAAGCAAGAGATTAAAGGGGGGCTCAATGTCGACGACGTAGAATTCTACGTCAGAGTGGGCTGGACCAATGATCAACGGGATGACCAGGATCCTGAGTGCATCATGGTGTGTATTATCGAAGGTTGTCATCCCTTTCACGGCTGGTGTTATGTCTTCGAACTTGAATCCGATTGTGCTTGCCGTACACAACGGGCAGACATTTTAACCTACTCTATTGTCTACCAACGTGAGAGGGATGCAAAAGCTCTAGTATTGCACAGTGATGAATAACGGGGAGTTATGATTGGTTCCCGATGGTGGCAATTCCTGGTTTGAAAAGGAGATCACTTGTGGCACTGTTATCATACCCACATACTTTCAAGGGTGGCTGGCTCAATGGTTGGAGACACATGGGCAGGTTGGAAGACTCTAAGGAAGGTCTTCCTATGTTCGGTTGAGGTGTGGATCAGGTCCAAGATAGAAATGTCAGCTTTAACTTTCCTAAGCTGGGCGATTATGTTGGCTGAAGGTTGGTTGTTTCTGGAGGGAACGGGCAGAGCTACTCTTGATGCGGGTGGTTGTGGGGACTAAGCTTGCAACTAGATGGGAACTGGTGCTACGGGTGTTGGAGGTCTAGATGATTGAGCTTCTGACTGGATGGGGTTTGGTGTCGGAGGATTAGGTTTGGGTGCTGGAGGCCTGTATATCCTACCAAATCGTGCTACCTCTACACACGTTTCCGTGGCATAATTATATGGAACACGTTGCATGTCGTGAGTAAGGCCGAAGGACGGGCTGTTAGTTGTACTGGTATGGTTGGAGGATACGAAAATTGGTAATTCTGGGGTGTTGGTGACTAGATAGGTTTGGATTGTGGCCAAGCTAAAAGACAAATTGGTGTGGGTTGCTAGGGGTATATGACAGGCGGTGCCATTGTGTACTCTAGTTTGACGGTAGGATGAATCATGCTAATTGATGCCTTAGAACCATCGAGGAAGGATCGATACAACTGATGCAGAAACGGAGATGATACATCACGAATAAGATTGGTAAGACGAATAGAAGATGAGATAGAATCAAGAGTAAAGATGGAAATGACTCTCGAGGGGCCTGTTGCTCCTGGGGCTGAATGTTGAGGTAAAGGCTGGCTAACAATGTTGGGATGTGTTGGGGGTGCTTGTGCGGCTACTGATGTGGGCACTGGGCCTGCATGCTAATCATGATGACCTTCTGATCATCAAGTCCCAGATTGCATCCCTCAATGTGAGCCAATTATCCATCGAGTGGCCTGTGATCTGATGGAAATTGTAGAACGCATTCGTATTGTACCATGCAGGGAGTGGACTTGGTGGCAGACAAATCTTAGGTAGCCTTAAAAGGGATGTAACATTAGGGAATACCATGCTCAATGGCTGCACCAATGGGGTATAGTGGCACCTGTCACGGCGTTGTCGCTTCGGTTGTGGATGTGCCAATGGCGGGCGCATCCTAACTGGCGGGGTATGGTAAATTCGAGTGGCAGTGGGAGTGATGTGTGATACATGAGGTGCTTTAAGTGTCGGTGCATACACTACTTGGTGCTGAGGAGGCGGATGGACATTTGCCGATGCAGCAGGAGATCTAATGTATGAGATAGTATTCTTGGAGGGATCCCACCTCTTGGGTGGATTGGCATTGTGGTTGCTATTGTTGTTGTTGCTGCTAGAGCCACCATGTGAGGAAGTGGCTTGCTTGGCAAATGCAAAGAGTGCTGCAAAACTACCACTGCACAGAGAACTCTATGACCTACAAAGCAAAGCTGAAAAGGTGATAACTAGCTGTATGCTGAGCAGAGCCCTGATTACTAGCTTTGTTCCCCGAATCACAATCTCAATAGACTCCTCATCAGAGGGTCTATCTTTGACCTACAAAGCCAAGGATCACCATCGTTCGACATACTCCCCAAATGATTCTTGGGGCCTCTGCTTAACTGCGACCAAGTCCTCCCGCTTTGGGACTAGGTCGAGGTTAAAGGAATACTATTCGAGGAATGCTTGTGTGAGGTCGTCCCAAGTCTTGATGGTGGTTATGTCGAGGGAGGTGAACCATTTCAACGTGGGACCCATAAGACTCTTTTGGAATAGGCGGATAAGTAGCCTCTCGTCAGCCTGAAGCTCGGCGACGTCTCTGCAATAGGCTTTGAGGTGTGAGATCGGGCAGCCTCTACCATTATATTTCTCAAATTTTGGGATATGAAAGTTCAGAGGGAGAGTCGCCTCTAGGAAATAACAAAGGTCTCGGAATTGGTAGGACTGACGGTCTCCACCCTGCACTTGTCAGAGTGTTGGCTCCAAATCATTCACTCTAGCAAGGAGAGCGTCTGGAGCTACTACGATAGTGGATTGTGTAGTTGATGCGTGTGTCAAGTACACCGTATGGGTCGCCCCTAAAGGCTCCTCTAGATCCAACTTTCCGTCGTCTGGTGCTACGATGGGGTGGCCAGTGTACCCATGCATGGGTGTCATCGGTTGAGGTACAAAAGATGAAGCTTGTGTCTGGTATAAGGGTGAAGATAAGGCAGGGGGTGGTGCTACAAGAGGTGCGGAATGCGGGAACAAGAGTTGTTGGACCGGAACAGCCCTAGGAACTATGCTCATGGTTGGTTGTGCTCCCGCCCCTATTACCGGGGAGACAAGGGATGGCGACGACTATGGAGGTGGTGCGGTGGGTGCAACTTGTGGTCCTAGGGTTGGTTGCAAAGGCAACTCGGGAGTCGGGGAGGACAAACCTGAAAAAGGTTGGAGCGTAAGTGCTAATCCCTGCAACTGCTAGGCGAGAGCCGACATTTGTTGCAGCTATGCGGTCATAGGATCGTCACTTGTTGCTCCAAAAGATGGAGCCCGAAAAGGGGTGGACGAGTCAGGAAGCTGAAAATAGCCACAGTCGGTTGGGTGCCAGTAAACATATAGTCCTGAGGAGCAGTGAAGGGAGCCTGAGGGATGGACTTGGGAACAGACTCAACTGTTGGGACCCCAAAAGCAACAGATGACCAAGATGATGACCCCAAAGGCAGAGTAGCCATAGGGACAGTGATGATAGGGATAGATACAAAGGAAGGATGGACTGAAACAGGGACCTCCTCCTGAGCAACAGAGGAAGGAGGCTCACTGGTTTGCTGGGCCATGGCGGACCGCGAGCGGGTACGGATTGGACTACTATTGGGAACGCAAGGGTGAAGCCTAGGATGAGCTATCATCAAAAGTCATGAATAACTCAGGAGATGCAGTCAAAAATCGGGATGCACTAGGTGTTAGTAATGTTGGAAAAATCTATTAATATGTTTTGATGATAACAAATGAAATGTGATTGAAGATTAATAATCACTTAAGAAAATATGACAAGTAGTTATTAAAAGTCAAATATTCAATTATACACACTTGTGAATCTACATGCCTTGATAG
>JAMKQA010047642.1:0-13704 GCA_024699735.1 Posidonia australis | reverse complement strand
AAGCGGACCCCACAAGCACAGAGCCAAACCACGCACAGGAACACGCAAAAAGAAGCCAGTCCACGAGGCCCAAGCCCAAAAGCACAAAGCCACACAATAGGCCTCGGAACAGTAACACCTGTCTAGGAAAATAAAATTCATAAAATGTAAATAATTACAAAATGAATTTTACAGGTGTTACAGGTGGTTTTGGCCCCAGGATAGATTTACTAGGGGGTTTGTTGCTGCTTTCGCCAGATGGGTTGGGGTTTGAACGAGCTCCTCTTACAAGCTGTCGCTCAATCCTTTCGGTGAGAATAACGACATCAGATAGAGTGTAGAGAGATTGAAGAGATAACTTATCTTAGATGTTTAGTCGCAGTCCTCCAAGATAGCGAGCTATCTGCTGAGGTTCGGTCTCATTTAAATTATTGCGAGAGGCCAAACGATAAAACTCCGCGGTGTAATCTGCGACGGAGCGTGACCCTTGTCGGTAATGATGATATTGCGCAAACAGGATTTGTTCGTAGTCCGTGGGTAAGAACTGCGCTCGGAGCAACCTCTTCATTTTGTCCCAGGTACGTACAGGCGGCTTCTATTGGCGTGCTCTGTTCATCAACATTTGATCCCACCACGTGGAACCTCCCCCTTTGAGCTGATATGTCACAAGTTTAACTTTGCGATTGTCGAGGATGTCCATATAGTCGAAGAAACGCTCGACTTCGACGATCCAATCCAAGAATTCTTCAATATGAAGTTGCCCATTGAAAGATGGCAAATCCATCCTCAACCGAAACCCCCCCGCAATGGTGTTGCGATCACGGTGGTGGCGTGGTTGGCGTTCGTCTTCGTTCGAGTTAGAGTCACCAGAGGAATAATCCTCCGGTCGAAACCCACGACGATGTGGTGGAGTTGCTTGCCGAGGGCGCCAATTGCTGGACAACTGTTGCACCATCGTTGTCAATCGTTCGAGGGATTTGCGGAGGTCATCAAATTCAACGCGAGAGACCAGGTCGACAGGTAATGCAGTAGTAGGTGATGACGAGTTAGAGAAGGCAGGAGGAGGAGAGAGTGTGTGGAATCCATCGAAGTTGGAGTCGGGAAACAGAAGAGACAGGCGTGGGAGGAAGAAAGAGAAGTAAGGAAGGAGCCAAATAAAGATTGTCTCTTTGGAAAATTCGATGCGTCCATCATCATGACACTTGTAATTTAAAGACAAAGAAATACAACTACCAACTAAATAAGGAAATACTAATAAAAGAAAGATTTTAAAAGTATTGCTGGCTTCTTGTCAATACTGTTGAAACAACGTCTTAAATTACGTCTTCGTTAATTATGTCCTACATCACTTTCAATTCATATGATCAAATACTTTCTTAAAGTTTAATTTAATCATCATATCCTTAGATTTAGATGAATGGAGGAGATGAAAAGCTTCTTGACTATAAGAAAGCAATCATTAATGTTCCTTCTTTTTAAAAAATAACATTGAGAGTAATCAATAATGCTATTCAAAACGAGCGAAAGACGAGATACTAAGTAATTACTATAATTTTGTAACTGCTATTAAGTAGACTAATAGAACGATAATCCTGGTTAGCCTTAACGTACAGCTTTTTAGGTATCAAAACAATAAAAGTTTAGTTAATATATTTCAGAATCTCATAATCCTGAGAGAAGAATAACTAGTAGTAGGTAGAAGACTTGAAGTAAATCTTCTTGACTAAATCTCAAAAATGGTGATAAAAGCTTAATAAGAACCCATTTGATTTATCAGTAGTCAACAATAAAATCCTTCTCCCGATTTCTATTTTAGAGAGTGGTCCATTAATGATTGGACAGTAGATACTTATCTCAATTAATCAGAAAGTTAAAGAAAAAAGATTTATTGAAAAGAGCTGAAAAATAATCTCCCGTAACATTCCTGATTACATGGAGATTCTAAATGAATGCCCCAACGAGAAGGGTACCTTATGTAGCAGAAACGCTCCGTATAACTCGTATTTGATTATTAGTTAATATTTGGCACCAATCATGGGCAATTATGACATTTGACACAAGGTATAGCAAGTTACTTGGGGTGTGCGTGACCATGTGCGACTCTCCAGTCCTCCCATTATTCCACTCATCTCCTGCTGCCGCTGGTACGCCGTCTCCCTCAATTCCAGCGGCAACTGCCGAGGCGGAGGAGAAGACCAGACCAGACCAGACCAGACCAGACCAGACCACCATGGCGGAGGACAATGATTCTTCCACTTCCGTCCCACTCAGCCACGGTGGCGGGAGCGGCGGCGCTGGCCCCGTCGACCCGGAGGATCCCGCGAAGGCTCCCCCCAGTTCCCCCAACTCCTCCACCCGCAAGGTGCGTCGCTCCCACAGTCCGCATCTTCTTCCACCGCGGTTTCCCTTGCGTTTGATCTCCGCGTTTTCCAGATCTTGTCTTTCTCCCTTTTCTAGGCAGATCTCTGTGTGTTTTGCCATGGATTGAGGGCGTATCTGTTTGTTTCGAAAGCTTGGTAATATTTGTTTTTTTTTTCCTCCTATTTGGTTTGATCATAAAGTGGAGATCCTTTTTTTCCTTACGGTTGTAATAAGAAATTGATCGGAATGGTGGTGTCGTAGATAAAGATTTGCAATTTGTGTGATAGAGTTTGTTCATTTTGTGTATACTACCCATCTCGGTGTCTTTTAGAATGCGAGTGGAAGTGATAGTGCTACGGTTTAATGAATCAGAATGTTTTGATAATCTGAAATCTTTTGTCTAGGTGTTCCTATTGACTACTGTGAGAGGCAGTGCTTTCTGCATTTCTGTTTCTGGAACATGTCCTCTTTTTCTGGTTCGTTCTTACCAAGGATTGTACATTTGTAGGTCAATGGGAATTCGTATATTTGTTAAGTTAATGAAGAATACCGTATATGCAAGCACTATGGTCATGATTCCAAAAAATCTAGTAAAGCCATATAGGTTGGCATCGCTATTTAAACAGAGTTTCTCATTTGTTCATTCCTTTTGTTCTTTTAAGTTAGGAATGGATTCTAAGTTAAGAAGTATTCTACAAGAAATAAAGTAAACGGCATGCTTGTTTTGTATCAGTTGCATGGGACTGTCACCTATCACGTGTCATGCTGTTCAACCTCTCTCTATGGTATTCAAAATTAGGAGGCATTAGTCTAGCCCACAATTTGCAACACCTGTTTATGCTGTTCCACAAATTTGTGGTTCTTGATAAGCTGTGTAATGCACACATTAGGATCCAATGGTTGAGGGCAATGTAATATCACTTGACATTTTATTAGCACAAAGAGAATCACGTAGAATACAAAAGTACACCTGTTTTTTTTTCTTTCTATGATGTAGTTTTACACAAATTTTCTTGGTAGATATAAATGATTTATTGCATAATGTAATATTTTAAATTACCTCGGTACATGTAGATTTGTATGAGCTGCTTTACAGGTTTGTTTATTGCTGTTTACTAGGCATGCTTCGCTGTTCTCCAAAGCTGGGTGTCCAAGAAGTTTATGACTGGATGGTGGGAACCATTTTATTATTCACAAGTTATAGACTCCTCTATGCTAATAAACTTTTCTAAGTATCTCTTCTGGTTTTGCAGTGTTGTTCTTTTTCCTGTTGCAGTTACTTTTTTCGTAACATGGTGGCTTATCCAGTTTGTTGATGGCTTCTTCAGTCCTTTGTACACCAGACTGGGCTTTGACATATTTGGTAATCTTGATTCTCATACTTATGGAGCAGGGAAGTATTGGGTCATTAAAATTCCAACCTAATATTACACTAATAAGCTCTCAGAAGTGCAATTCCATTCTTACACTAACAATTTATATTGAGCTTTTGTTGTGTAGAATTCCATTCTTATCTGAAATTCCAATCCTATTTAGTGATATTAGAAACCACTTCCATGCTAATATGCTGTGAAATTGGATTCCCTCTAATATGTGATGTTTTGCTTTGTATATTGTGTTGCCCACCTATCATAGTGGACCAATATCTCTAATCCTTTGTATTGAGCTTTGTTTCTAGAAAAACTCTTTTTTTGGTAGCAGATAAAAATTAAGTTTACCAAATGAACTTGTGTTTCTGTTTCTGTTGATAATATGTTGTTTTCCTGAAATGGCACCTTGTTGATGTGCCTTATCTTCTTTGTTGTTCTCTGCTGCAGGTCTTGGATTCTTGACATCATTGCTCTTTGTGTTTTTTGTTGGAATATTTGCTTCATCCTGGGTTGGTGCCACTGTTTTCTCGCTTGGAGAATGGTTTATAAAGAGAATGCCCTTTGTTAGGCACATTTACTCTGCCTCCAAGCAAATCAGCACTGCCATTTCGCCCGGTACTAATAATCTGACCCTTTGATAAATTGTGAATTGAGTCCTTTATTATGGCTTCCTTGAATAACATGAAAGCAGTCTGACAATGTAAGTCTGTTTTGATGACTCTACAAACTCATTTCATATATATATATATATATATATGTATGTATATATGATAAGGTTTGTCTCTATGTAAGATAAGTAGAGTTCTGAATTTCATAACCATTGGATTTGCATCTTATGGTGAGTCTAATGGAAAAGGTGGTTACCGTAACGACCTCTTTATTTAATTGAATTTTTTTAAATTATTGTCATTTAAATGTTAGTTACTGAGATAAAGATGGATGGTTAAGATTAAGGATCCTACTTATCTTAAGTAGAGTAGGTTCTTACTTGATTATTACTCTCTCTCTTTATATATATATATATTCAGTGCAAGTCTGTTTTAAACTCCCTCATATTTGTTGACATTTGTGAAATACCTTTTCGTTTATCAAGAGAAGATAGTTATGGAGAGAAGAAATTTATGCCTATATCTATTGTTCACACTTGTCTATTTTGATTTTTTTTCTAGGGATTAATTTCTTAGGACGGTTTCTTGTCCAATAGCTGTTGTATTGAAGGATTACTTTCACCTATACTCAATCAAATACAGATATTTCTATTGCAAATTTCAGGTGCATTGGCAAATAACTCCTGTACATTGTCTGAATCATGAACCTGACAATTTTTTCTTGTTCAATCTTCATTTTTAACAGACCAAAACACCATGGCCTTCAAAGAGGTTGCAATAATTCGTCACCCACGTGTTGGTGAATATGCATTTGGTTTCATTACATCCTCTGTTATCCTACAGGTACTTACACATGTTAGACATGAGCTGATTGATAATCTGATATGCAAATGATTGTTCCACGCTAATAATGTCATTCAGGCACATTTGGTAAATCAATTGAGAGCACAGAGGGATTCAGTGATCTGTAACACCAGTCACCACATATTGTTAGATTAATTGCTGCAGGTCATTTACATATTTTTGTCATGTTGATGAAAAGCAAGAATTGTTTCCAAAGCTGCTTGGAAGTACACATTTTCTTCACTTGACTGAAATTAATTGTTGATTGTATTGTAGACTGATAAAGGCGATGAAGAACTTTGTAGTGTTTATGTTCCTACAAATCATCTCTATATAGGGGATATATTTTTAGTCAACTCTGGAGAAATCATAAGACCCAGTTTGTCAATTCGAGAAGGCATAGGTATGCTTCTTGCTTCTTTTCCATCTTTATTGTACTTATTCATCTGATTAAAATTGCCTGAAATCATGTTTTGCGGTTGTGATTCTCTTTATCCCTTTTTTACAACAATTGACTAGCTTTGCATCTCTCTACCAAATTTTCATGTGTCAACATATAGAAACTAGAGTTATTACGTATTGGCATTTAGGCAATATTGTATTCTTCCTAAAATGCAATTGTTTTTCTACAGATAAGAAACAGTTGACTAAAAATCTAAAATTAACTTATTTTATATTGAGATGAGTGTACTAGAACTCAAGTATAGCTGGGAGAGCCTAGTGCTAGGGCGTCTCTCTTTTTGCAAATACATGTTGCACCGCAAGATGGCAGCTCATTGCTGGTACTTGATTTCTTGACACTTTTCTAGTCTACTTCAAGTTTGCACAGTTCTACACTGGTCACTTTTAGAGAAAGATGCTGTCTACATGTCATCTTAATCTATCAAGCTTGGGTTCTTCTCACTCTTGGAGTACGTTTCCTTTTTTATGCTAGTCAACTTTTTGTATCCTTTCTTGAGTGCATAACCGGCGAATGAGATGTCTATGTCTTTTTGCAGTGGAGATTAGGATGGTATCTAGTTGTGTTTGATCTTCCAATTTTCATTCTTGATTAATGGAAACATCCTTGTCAAATGCTTTTGTAGTATGTGTTTCGTTAATCCAAGAATCACCTTCATCCATGAAATGCTTATGTTCCTACTTTTCTATCTCTTAATCATTACTGGATCTGAAAATTTGGTACTAACAGCGAAGTAATAACAGAAAATCATTTGAGATGGCCCAGACAAGCAAAGCGTAAGAATGTCAAGCTTCTTGAGTTTATTGTTATTCTTTTTCTGCCAAAAGAAGGTAAATTAAAATCAGAATGAAATGGATGGATATTTTGGAACCAGGAAAATTTTCCATTTAAAAGAATTAAACTTGAAAAAGAATATTAGTTTAAGAACAGGTGAAAAGAGTAGTGTCCTCATGATTATTATTGAAATAAAATTTTCTATGCGTAGAATAGTTTACATTTATCCAGTTTTTTTTTTTGCTGTACCATAGTGGATAGTCTCTTTTTGGGATAAAATTTGTGTTTAGGGTGAAAAACAAAAATAGACACGTGGGCACACCATCTCCTTGAACGAATGAAATAATGCTTTGAAGGTCAAATTCAGAAATAGCAAAGGAATCCTACTTTTGATTACTATGATAAAATGTTACAAAAGTTCCTTTCTGCCAGCTTTGTTAGGAAGATCAGAAATACAGTTATTGTTTTCTTTCCATGTTCCCTGTACAATTCAGAGATCATTGTTTCGGGAGGGATGACGATGCCACAACTAATTGCTCCCCTAGAAACACCACGTCAAACTGTACGACTGAACAGGCTAACTTGATACATGCGAGGATGCTGCAGGTATTAATTTTCTGTGGCATCCAATTAGCGACGGAGGCTTATTAAGAAGTGAAATGTGTTGATATATTTTCATTTCAGGATTGCTTGATCTGAAGCATTGGATCATTATACTCTTCAGTTTTTTAGATGTGAATGAATATGATCAGCACATGCGTTCCTACGGAAATTATCCCTCCGTCTTTAACCTTCTCAACTTACAAAGCTGCAAAGAAGATCAAGGACTCAGGAACGTGCCATTGCCGTTGCATCTATTGAAGTGATGTTAAGACACTGTTTTTTTTCGTGAAATGCATGGGTTTTAAATTGGGGTATACATGTGTACCAGCGCTTTAATATCTGATATCTTGCAGTCTCTGTAAATCAATAGAATTCATTCTAGAGTTGGTAGTAAATTCTGTAGCAAATTTGTTCTTGTTAGAATCTTATCAATGGATTGATCCTGTTTGAAATTTTCATTGTCATTCTGACTTGTGTTGGGACTTCGGTGAAGGAAGGTCTTACCGACTCGGATTCCTATCCGACTAGCAACGTGCGGCACCAAATCATAAAAGTTGTCGCCAAGACATCAATCCTATCCCACTAGTCCACATGCACACCAAATCAGAGTCATCAACGACAATTCAACAATCCTATTCCACCAGTTTCATGCACCCCAAATCACTAACATCATCGACAAGACATAGGTAGAAGCGACAGTTCTCAATACTTACACTTGCATACTGACTATGCATACGGTGACACTGGCCTTTTGATTGCTATCTAACCATTTCATGGAAAAACGTATGCATAGTCATAGGATGGATATCTTGACGTTTGTGATGGTGTGCATGTGGCCTTGTGAAGTTGGGGAATGGCATACCGGAAGGTGGAATCCCACTCGAGTATAAACTTGTATCGGTTTTGTGCTTGGGCTGAAATTTTGTGAAAAATTAGTCTTTATTTTGGTAGTACCACATGGCTGTTAATCACTAGGTCGAAGGTTCAAGCCCTTCTTCCTCTAGCGATTGCGGTTGTGTGTTTTTATGTATTTCAATTCAATTACTTTTAGACTAAAGTAGAACACAAAAGGTGTACAGGCTATGTAGGTCGGAAAAGCTTTACTTATCGAGCTTCCTCAAATATTTCAGGTTTTTTTAGAATCAACCTCAAGTCTCACGAGAGAACAAGTTGAAATTTCAACTTTCAAACGTTTTAACACTTATTAGCTTTTTTAAAAACACTATTTACCGAACACTACATTAATCTTAAGTGTCAAATTGCAGCAAAAAAGGAGGAGAAAAGAAGGTGGAGAATCTTGATTCACTACAATCAGGACTCCACAACGCCGTGTAGATGAGCTCCACTGCAATCTAGGTTTTCATTTGAATGTAAAGCATTTCAGTGGCAATTTTGTGATAAAACTATGGTATATCTTATAAATGACGTAACAAGATGAGCAAAAAATCGTGACTGCAAATATTCTTAACAAGCCTTATCTAGCCGAGCTTGAACAAATAATATTTTGTTCAAATTCAGCTTGTTTATGTTATATTGCTTAATTCGAGGTTTGAGTTAGGCTTGACACGCCAAGAAGCTCGGCTTGTCAACCTCAAACTGCTCGTCGCTTGCCCTACACATGAGCATCCTGATTCCTAAGACAAATGCATATACGTAGATCCAATAAAAAAACACATGCAAGTAAACATCAGCAGCAGCAGTTATTGGATACGAACTGGAAACTGCATCTGCCAAATCAGGCCTCACGATCTCATATGAACAGAAGTACATTTTTTATCCCTGGCTTTTCATCTTTGAAGTGCTCTTCCTCCGTGCAAGGAAATTTGTAGAGTGAACACACATAACTTGACATCAACATCGAGTATTTGATTCTGATGATTATGAACATGCAAAAAACATCTTGAAGTCACCTTCGCCTCCGTTGGGCACTGGGTGGGAGTTTCTCGGAAGGCCCACAAGGAAGAAGTTGACCAGTTTCATGCTCTATCCGTTTCTTCAATTCTCTAAGTATTCGAATTTGCCCGAGTTTCTCTGGTGACAACTTCTCCCAGTAAATACCTGTTTTATAAGCCATAAACCTTGATTAGCCCACGAGAATTCCTGAGGGATATGCAGTGTTCTTTGTGCACACCTTGAGGTTTCGGGATTGGTGTTCCGGTGAAGATGACTTGAGTCGGAGTACAAATGATGTCCACAGGAACATCATGGATCAGGAGTTTCTCGACAGGAATATCATCCACCAATTGCTTGTCATGAACTGAGAGTTGACACAAAATTTATTACAAAAAAAAAAAAGCACATCTCCAGGGCAAGAAAGTACAGCATTCAAAAAGCTTAACAATGATAATGTGGTTTATAGGACAGGAGAATGATGTCTAAATGTCGGTAAGATGAGAGAAAGGCAAAGAAGAGATAAATCATTGTTTAAAGGTTGTCTTTTTTTCCTAAAAAAACATGAAGTAAACAAAGGTCTACAATAAGAACCTTAGGAACAAAATCGCTACGACTGGTAAGGAGCAGAAATTACCAGATGTAACGATTAACGTGTTATCATCTATGGCTCCCATGTAACGCAGCATTCCATATTCCAGTTCAGCAAAGCCCTACAAAAGTGCATACTAAAGCACCTGTCACTTTGTTCCACAACATTTAAAGAGGACTACGTGTGACAAGTTCATAGGAATGATAAGCACCAAGTTTCTTTAACAACTGACATCTGCATGATATTTATTGACTTTATCAGAGCATGTTACCAAGCAAGCATGAATTTTATGTGATCCATTCTGAGATAAATGCATTAGAATTCAGAAGAACCTAAGAACTGTGATAAGCTGCTAACGGCAAGTTCACATTTCCTAGATAAGTCGGTAAACAAGCATCAATACCTCGCCCTTACCAAGCCTTGCTCCAGTTGTTGGATCAACTGCAACAGATCCAATAACTATTAGATCTACTTTAATTTTTTCATCTAGACCAATTGGTCTTCCATATTTAGCAACCCCAACCGAAGTGCAAGCCTCAATAATGTTGCCGGGGGCCAATGATCGAGATTCCAATACTGAAAAGAATCCTGTCCGTAAGCGAGGTTGAGGAGTCAACAACTTCTTCCTGCCTGTAAGAAATGAACAACGATAAATATATGAGTTGATGAATGAGTGATGCCAAAAGATTGTTTGCACTAGATTTAAAGTGGAATCTTATCTGATTTTTTATTTATACAGTTTCTTCAGGTGTATTGTGAACTGAAGAGAGGATATGGCAAAAAATGTGAACTTTATTTTTTGATAGGAGTGGAAATTGTGAAAGTGTTAGAAGATGTAAGGTAGTTGCACAACCAGGGGCGTTGTTATGATAAGACAGCACAATTCAGTTACACAATTTAGTTAACCCGGTTATACATACATAGTAAGCTGATCTGTAATAAGAACAAATTCCTCAATCTAAAACATAAGCCAAGAGGCAACTGATTTTACGTAAATGGAGATGAACATGTGTTCCACAAGGGTTTGATATAGTGCTACTTATTTTTGAAGAATTACCTAGCAGAATAGCCTAAATTACTCTGAACCATGTCCAGTATGATTTTAATCATATGCAATGAGGCATGCGCCCATGATACACATACTATACCAAAAAATGCAATCACGTAACTCCAAGATTGACCATTTTTTCTCAAAACCAAGCCTTTCCCCTCATATACGGCAAAATGTAACAAGAGTGCATGTGGAATTCAATTTGATGGCAATCCCAAATGTAGACAGCTCATGCTAGATATGTTATGTAGCATTGCAACACTGTTACTTGTATCACAACAATAAAAAGACAGCAATGACAGTTGAAGAAGCGCCATACCTGCAAGTGTCAAGAACCTCACTTGCTTCTGGGGAGAATCAGGATTCACCTTCACGCACTGGGCCTTCTGAAACGCCTCCAGTCCTCCCAACTTCACAACCCCAAATCACAGCCACTCATTCATCACAAACAATAACCAAAAAACGGAAAAACCGAGTACGGAGAGCTAAAAACCCACCTTATCAGCTGCTTCTGCCGCTCCATCGAAATTGGGAATCCGATGGTGAACGGGTCTCGGATTCCTCGCAATCCCCTCCTTCTCCATCATATCCCACACCCTCTTCCTTATCCTCCACTTCCACGCCTTCGGGTTCTCCCCCTCCTCCTCCCAGGTTCCAGAGGCTATTCCGGCCATTGTTTCCCTCGCCTCGGAGTCTAGACGGAGTCGTTCCTCCTCGTACGCCGCCGTGTCGAAGGACGAAGAAGACCCACCTGTTCCTTCCGCGGAAGACCGAGACCTAGAGTGGGAGGAGAGGAGGGAGGGGCAGTGGTGGGACGGGAACCGGTGGAGAATGGTAGCGGAGGAGTAGAGGCGGTGGATGCCAGAGTTTAGCAAGTGGAGGTCGAGATTCTGCATGCTGGTAGAATGAACAGGAATAGCCATGGAGGGTGGAGAGGAGTAGGAGGAGGGGGGTCTGGTTATCCGCGGAGCAGAATAGCAGTGGTGCAGAATATGCCACGTTAGTTCCGAGGTGGTCCAGTGGGTCGTTTTGCGGTGTGTGGGCTCCGGCCCATGCATAGTATTGGGGCCTTCTTAGGCACAAAAGTTGGCGTTGTCGAATGTGCTCGCAAGTCACGTCCATAAACTTCTGTTTTATACTGTTGGATTGAAAAAAAAGAGGGTCAAGATTGTAATAGTATTTATTTTTTTTTAATATTTCAGCTATTTTGTATTGTTTCGATCAATGATCGAGATCATGTATGTTTTACTGTTAAAGAAACAAGACTATGCCCGATCAAAACTTGTTAGTTATGTATTGACCTGTCACACAGTTTGTGTTGTGTATCTAACGTGTCGTGTATAAATAGATATATTATATGTATATGTTAAATCTAAATACAATTTATTTAATTATCGTGTATCTAATACTAAACCTAAACACGATTTGTCTACTAACATGTATACACAATATGATCCGTTAAGTACACGTTTAAGTGAATTGTATCGTTTTAACATGATAACGATCCGATTAATATGAATACACGATTACACGTTTATTACACGATTACATGTTTAGTATACATTTAACATTTACACGTTTTGTAAACGTCGAAAAATCAAAGACAAATCAATAAATCTTGAAATCAACCATTCAACAATATTTCAAAAGTTTCATTATTCCATATATTAATATCATAAGTCTACAACACATTATAAATATTCATTATTCAAAATAATGAAAGCTACAATCTATGTACATGATTAAGTAATTTGTACTTATCGGATTTTTTGTACACTAGACACGAAAACAACCAATTTAATAATCGTATTTATCAAGTAAACACGATAAGTATACAAAACACAATATAGGTAAACCCAAACATAGTTTATATCATGTCATGTTCGTATCGTGTTATCGTGTTGTGTCAAAAATTGACAAGTCTAGTTATGTATCTTTGCTCTGCTCGCCAATAGGAGGAGCGCATTGTACAAACTTAAAGAGTCGTTTTTCTTCGTCGAGGTGCATGAAAAGGCTTAAATGCATTGCCGCATGCAACAAACACCCATCGTCTAGCGTGGAGGTGCCGTTTGTACATTTTCGTAGACTGATGTGTGGCGGAGTCAGGAATTTTATCATGGAGGCTATAGAAAATAAATTAGTAAGTAAATGCAAAACAAATTTGACATTATATGTAGACAGCCCGATTTTGAAGTCATTTGACAGCAGACTCCTTCGGATGATGCTCTAGTTACAACCACCAAAACCCTAGCCTACATAAGCCCAATCAAACCCCCCGATAACCCACCTGACCCAATTAAACCTAAAATATAACAAATCAACCTAAGCCCACTTAATCCAATCAAAATCTACTTAAAAATCCAACAAAAATCCTAATTTAACAAATAAAACTCTAAAACCACAAAACCCAATTAAAATCCACCCAAAATCCCATAAAACCCTAATAAAAATCCTAATCCATTTAAAACCCACTTAAATCAACTTAAAATTCAAAAAAATGTCTAATTAATCAAATTCAAAACCCTAATTAAGTGAAAAGGAATTAAAACAATTTAAAATCCATTAAATAAGACAAAAACCCTAATTCAGGCTTAATTCCAATTAAATCATTTAAAAATCTAAACAAATAAGTGAAAACCCTAATTAAAGTTGAAATCCATTAAAAATCCAATTAATAAACCCTAACAATTTAAAAATTTCAAAACCCTAATTAGTCCAAAAACCCTAAAAATCCTAATTAACCAATTCATAAACCCTAATCGATCCAAAAATCCCTAAAAAAACCTTAATTAAAACTCAAAACCCTAATTTCAAATCAATTAATTAAATCTTAAATCTAAAATTAATAATCATATTTAAATCACAAAACTCTAATTAAAAACTTAAAATTAAAATCCTAAAATCCATAAAAATTCCAAACCCAAAATAAGGCATGAAAACCCAAAATAATTAAACCTTAATTAAACCTTAATCAAATTTAATTAAAATCATAAAACCCAAATAAAAAGTCTAAATTAAAATTCTAAACCTTAATTTGAAATATAAAAGTCAAAACCCTAAAAAATTCCTAAAATTATCATGGAAAATCAAACCTAAACTAATTAAAACCTTAATTAAACCCTAAATCGTAAAATTAAGAAATTAAATTAAACTCCAAAACTCTAAGTAAAACC
>JAMKQA010047641.1:0-10622 GCA_024699735.1 Posidonia australis | reverse complement strand
GCTAAATCCATGAAATGGACAAGTGACTTTTAAATCATGCATGTAATCAACAAACTGATGCTCGAACAATGAATATGAACTCTAGGGTGGTTATATATTCTATATCTTGTACCATGCCAAATATCATCAACTGTGGCTCAAAAATATTTTGAGTTTAAACTTACCATTAAGGTAAATAAATCTAAGAAGCATCTATGAGTATATACGATAAAGGTATGGTATAAACTAACCAACAAGATCTAAAAAAAATGACAGCACAAGAATGATTTAATTTTATGTAACGTTCATGTGCAAAATAATCCAAAATTTGATTTTCAGGTAAATAAATATTTATATATTTTAATTTTAAATTTTGAAAAATAAAACCTGTAGGAGGAGGAGGTTGTGTTGACAGGAGGAGGCTTTGCCCGACGGTGGGCGGGAGGAAAAGGACGCTATCTTGAAGGGAGGAAGTTGTGTCTGGCGGATGGTGGGAGGAGGAGGACGATGAGGAGGTTGTGTCCGGCGGTAATGTCCAGTGTCAGGAGGAAGGAAGAGGAGGATGTTGTGCCAGTGGAAGGAGGCTGTGTCCGATGAGAAATAGGAAGAGGAGGAGGATGACGAGGCTGTGCTGGTGGGAGGAGGTGTCACAGAGGAGGAGGCGGATGAGTGAGACTAAGAAAGGGGCAGAGAAGGAGGCAGATGACTGAGAGTATTAGGGTAAGAAAGAAAGGAAAACGACCTACATCGCAGTATATTAGATCAGATTTAGCGAAGAAATATCCTTGCTATGTCCTCGCTAAACATTGCGAGAAACACTCCTCGTTAAATACTCGTCAAATTATTGCGAGGTTATGTTCTCGCTAACTCCTCGTTATATGTCATCATTATATTTTTGCGAGGACTTTCCTCGCTAAGTCCTTGCTATTTGTCCTCGTAAAATGTAAATTTTCTAGTAGTGATACGGGAAGAACATATGTACTGATCAAACAAAGCTTAATTGAAAATTTAGCTACCAACTGCTGTTAAAAAAGGACCTTTCATAAATGATCGTCACCCATCATACATCAGAAAACTGGAGAATCTGCGCTCTTCTTCCAAAAAGCAGTGCACTGTTACCCATCGGCACGTGCGGGAGCAACTGCATATCCCACGCAACATCCCATGCTTGAGATATTAACCTCAGGCTACAAACAGGAAGATACACGAGAACTTCATGTAGGAGCATAGCGTTCTCTTCTCCCATGAGTCATTCGAGCTTGAGCCTTGAGGTCACGCTCATTTATGATTTACCCTGACTCCTCCTGTCCCTGTTTCTTTCTCGATCCCTATCTCTGTTATTACCATCCCTTTCTCTACCGCCACTCTTTCCACGATCCCTTCTCCTTTCCTTTTCTGTTTCAAGTGCTTCGTGTTTGTCTGGTTGCCGACCTCTTCTGTGGACTCCCGCTTCTACTTCTGCTTTTGCTCTTGCCATGATGTCGTTTCCTTGAAGGATCATGAGTATCGTCGTGTCTTTCCTTTCGTTCCTGGGACTCTCTATCTGAAATTCAACAATTTGAAATGCAATTTAAAAGCAGAATTTACAAGTAATTTATAGTGAATTTTCATACAAGATTTCATGAGGAAATGATGCGCATATAGCTAATGTCCCAACTACAATCAGAAACATGACCAGCCAGTGTCACCCACATAACCTCATGACATCAATTAGGGAATGCTCATCGTTTCATAGTAGTACTAGACGGTAAAATAGGTGTAATTTAAGTTCTAAATATGGTGAACTGCCAGACAACACCACTCTATAAAGAAAAATAAATCCTAAATATTGTAGGGAGTTAAGTATTTTGGGAGTGGAGCTTGATGAAAATGAGAGTAACGTGTGAGAATGTGGACTTAATAAAAGGTCTAAGTGATCAGAATTAAGGCCATAAATGGGAAATATTTATATCTTAGTTTTTCGTACCAATTTTAAAAAAAATTCTCACTAAAGGACTCACACTAAATATGTAGAAATACATGAATTTTGCAAAATAAAATAAAATTGAGTAGCCATAGAATTGGCTATTTTCACACTTTTGGGCTTGTGAGTAATGTTCATGAATGCAATAAAGATTCTTGATAAAAATGTGTTAAGAAATATGTGCACACACAAGCATGATAGATGAAAATCCACAAATAAAATAAACAAGAAAACAAATAATCTTAAACATAGAAAGATTTACATGGTTCGCTAATAGCATACGTCCATGGATAGAAGAGAGAGAGAAGAGATCATTATAATCAAAAGAGTATAAGGAAGAAAGGAAATCTTTTAAAAGAAAGAAGTATACCTTAAAATCTCAATACAACTAAGAGAAATAATGACAGTACAATACCTACGCTAGTGTTTCTAATCTCTTGTTTGACTATATTTTACCTTAATACATATAACTCATATATATAAGAGAAACAATCTTATTATTTTACAAATCAAAGACAACTTTCAATTTAAATTTTTGTTAAACATAAAAGGATAAGAAAATTTAAATTGTGTGAAAGTGGATTTCTCATTTTGAACTGCTCTGCTACTATTTAACAAACACGTCTTCATAAGCCACGTGGGTTGAACGGGTGCATTATAACTTGGAATTCGAGTTGTACTTAATAAATCTCTACCTTGATTTTGATCTCAGAAAACACAAAAGTGTAATAAACTTGACATCAACTTATAATCTCAAGAAATATTAAAACATTAGTTCATCTCTCTCCATCTCCTCAATACCACCATATCAAGTGATGCAAAGTCGAACCAAATCTTAATAGAGATCAAATTTGGCAATTGGGAGTGACTTTGTCATCATGTCAAACAACTTATCTTTTGTATTAATCTTTTCCACAATAATATCGCCTTCTACCATCACCTCTTGGATGAAATGATATTTAACATCAATGTGCTTTGTTCTTTCATGATGCATAGAATATTTTGTCAGATGAATGGCACTCAGACTAATGCAATGGACAATGATCACCTTCTGTCCCTAGTTGAGCTCATCAAATACACCTCTCGACCACATAATTTTCTTGATAGCTTTTGTTATTGTCATGTTTTCTGCTTCAGTTGTGGATAAAGTAACTATGGCTAATACTGTAGTTTTCCAAGCAACTATACAACTTCTAACTGTAAACACATAGCCTATGAGTGATCTTCTTTTGTCTAAGTCTTCCTCAAAATCTAAGTCAATATAGTTAATAAGGTCGTCTTTGCTTTTCTCAAACTCTAAATAAACACTAGATGTATCTTTTACATACCTCAGAATCCACTTCACTACTTGCTGATGAACCTTATTAGGATTCAACATGTATTTATTAATGACACTGACTGCATGTGAAATATTTGAATGTATACAAATTATAGCATACAAGATATTATTGACTACACTAGAGTACAAAACTCGTGACATGTATGCTATGTCTTTTTTTGCCCGTGGAGACTGAATTTTAGATAACCTGAAGTAAGTAGCAAGAGAAGTTTTCTCAACTTGACATCTGAAATGCTAAAGCGTTATAGTACTTTCTCAATGTACTTCTAGTTCTAATGGCTTATAAAATAAAAGGATAAATTACTTACTAGTGCTCTAAGGTTTGACATAAGTGACACTTCGATGCATAAATTAAGTTTAAAATTCATCTAAGATATGACTAAGGACTTTGAGGGGACATCAACAAAATGACTAATCGCTTTTAAGACTACCAACGACTTCCTCAATAATGGGAAAATGGAAGGAAGACAAATTAAGAATCCAAGCCTATGACACGATGGACAGCCTTCTTTGTTGCCTTTTGTTCTTCAATTTGAGAAAAAAGATTGGTGTACTTTATTGCTTGGTTGTTATATATTTTGGACCTTATACAGTCATTGCATTGTTTTTATTTCCTACAACATGATTTCATACTTGGTCAAACTTTAGAGTTTAGGGGATGTTTGTGCTAAAGAAAGGGAGAGAATTCCTAGAGGAAGTAACTATCGAGGAATCATTTTCCATTTTATACCTTTTGTTCTTCAAAATGTGAAAGAGATTGGTGTACTTTATTGCTTGGTTGCTATATATTTTGGATCTTATACATTCTTATACATTCATCTCATTATTTTTATTTCTTGGAATATGAAAGAGTTTAAGAGATGTTTGTGCCAAAATATGAGAGAGAATTCCTAGAGGAAGTATCTACCGAAGATTCATTTCCCCTTTTTTGCCTTTTATTCTTTAATCTGTGAAAGAGATTGGTGTACTTTATTGTTTGGTTGCTACATATTTTGGACCTTATACATTCATCACATTGTTTTTATTTCCGCTAACATGATTTCACACCTAATCAATCAATTTTTAGAGTTTAGGGGATGTTTGTGCCAAAGAAAGGAAGGGAATTCTTAAAGGAAGTAACCACCGAGGAATCATTTTTCCTTTTTTGCCATTTATTGTTCAATCTATGAAAGAGATTAGTGTACTTTATTGCTTGGTTGCTACGTATTTTGAATCTTATACATTCATCGCATTGTTTTTATTTCCTGTAACATGATTTCACACTTGGTTAATCTTTAGAGTTCAGGAATGTTTGTGCCAAAAAAAGGGAGGGAATTCTTAGAGGAAGTAACTATTGAGGAATCATTTTTCCTTTTTAGCCTTCTATTCTTCAATCTACGAAATAGATTAGATAGAGTACTATATTGCTTTGTTGCTACATATTTTGGACCTTATACATTCGTAGCATTGTTTTTACTTCTTGCAACATGATTTCACACCTGATCGATTAATCTTTAGAGTTTACAAGATGTTTGTGTTAAAGAAAGGGAAGGAATTCCTAGAGAAAGAAACTACTGAAGATCATTTTTCCTATTTTGCTATGGTTGGTTTCCTTTCCTCTATTTCCAAGTGTGTAAAAAAAAAATCAAGTAATTAGAAATCTAAAATGTGGACTAAGTGAAAAACAAAAAAATAATCTCACCCAACTCATCGATAAACACAAGTACCCCTCCAAAGGTTGACCAGACCAACGAAATTCTTGGTAGCCCTGGCAGATTTTTTGTGGGTTATAAAGGATACTGCTTTTCTCTCCCATTGGACGGTCAAAACAAACTCTTAATTAATGTGATAATTAAGTACAAAGAGCAACGGGAAGAGGAGTAGCGTCTCTTCTCGTCCAATCTTAAATGTGATGATTCAGAATTCACTAAAAACTAACTTAAGTTCTGGAATTTTGTCCATCATCATTAATGAGAACCATAAATTTCATTATTATCCTAACACGATGGTTGACTGACAAGTCTATATCGTTGTATCGTTATCCTCCAAGACCAATGGATAATTAAAGATAATACTTTCAATTGACTAAGATGGATGTCACATAATTCAAAACAATGGCGTTAATCGATGTGTAATAGAAGCCGAAAAATCCACCTACTTTCCATTTGCTATTGCAATATATATGACACGAAACTACATCTTAAACATCAAGTTAATTCTAACTTACAGCAGTAATTTCCTTTAGCTTTTGTGCATACATGCCTGGTTTACCATTGTAGCTAGACATGCAGGCTATAATCACCGTACTGTTCTTCCTCGTTCCCACTCTCTCATTTCTCTTCGCGATCCGACGTAGACGTCCTCCCTATCATTTTGGTAGAAAACCACATGATGGTTGCTGCCCATTGCCTCCTGGCCCGACACCGTGGCCAGTTGTGGGTAGCCTGGTCTCCATGCACATGAACAGGCCGGTGTTCCGATGGATCATCGGCATGATGGACGGCCAGTGTATTGGCTGCATCCGCCTAGGCGGAGTGCACGTCGTCCCCGTCATCTGCCCGGAGCTCGCCCGTGAGTTCCTCAAGAAGCACGACGCTGATTTCGCCACTCGGCCGTCAACCGTTGTCACCTGGCACTCCACCCGGGGGTTCCTCACCGTGGCGGTCTCGCCGTGGAGTGAGCAGTGGAAGAAGATGCGGCGAGTGCTTGCGTCGGAGGTTATGAACTCGAGAAGGCTCCAGTGGCAGCAGGAATTGAGGTATGGATGCTTTGGAGTAACCATGTAAGATTGATCAGTAACTAGATTTATGGATAAACATGGTACTAATACGGTGTGCTTTCTTCCGTGCAACTACAACATTTCTAGCTAAAAAATATACTATATATATAATCTTTATGATACCCGGTCATTTCTAGCAGTCTAATAACTCTATCGACCACCGCTATTCATTTATGATGAAGAAGCAATCGATGTAAGTGTTTTTTTTTTTGTAAACGGTGATTGATATATATTACATTGAAACACTTGGTTATGAGAAACTATCACTTAGTGATGTAATATATACGATGTTCGTAGAAGTCGAACTTCTGATTTCTCGTATAACCACAAAGAGATTTCACCACTAGACCAAGTGACTACAGATCAATTAATGCAAGTGTAGAGCACATTAAAAATGAAGTGGTCGTCGAGAACTATTTTGTGACAACCATGATCCTATGACTTAGTACGAGGAGTGCGCATTATAATTTGTTGGTTTGTTTGGTGGAGAAGAGGAAATTGAGAAGAGGCTTGAGTTAAAAAAAACAGGGCAGACAAGTAAATTTAATTTAGATTAAAACGGAAAGAAATGCTGCTACATGATACATCTTCAAGTCAACTATTTAAAGGAAATAAACATAATTGATCAGAATGTTGATTGGGTTTATTCGTGCAACGTGTGGTGTTGAATGTAGTGGAGCTGTCCACGTATCCAATCAGTTGGTTGATCGAGTTGTGGGCCTTTCCATGATTTGTGGTTTATATCGTTTGTGTTGTGTTTATCTTTATGTTACTTTTTATGCTACGTGGAGTGTGTTTGATTCATGATGTCATGTTTTTTCGTTATATGTGTTTGTGGTTTAGGTTGTAAATTCAGTTTTATTTTTGTAATCGAGAGTGGTCTACGGACTTTATATATTGGTGTTTGTATTAGTATTTAAATAGTAAGGCAAGTTTAGTTATTACTGCAACTTGTGTTCAACAACTTCTTTTTCATTCCTTTCAATTTTCACCTCTCTCGATCGATCTTCTCCAACCAACTAGTATCAGAGCTTTATCGCGGTTTGGGACTTGCTAGAGTCACGTCATCGACGCCATGGACGATGACTCAACGTTCAACCAGCTTACTCCTCCTATATTCGATGGTGACAACTATCAACATTGGGTTGTGCACATCCAAGCATATATGGAAGGCATGGATCTCTGGGATGCTATCGAGGGGGATTATCAAATCCCTCCTCTTCCCGATAATCCCACACTAGCACAGCTGCGAACTCACAAGGAGCAACGAGTGCGGAAATCCAAAGCAAAATCCGTGTTGTTCTCTGCCGTCGCTCCTTCAATCTTTACAAGAATCATGTCGTCGAAGACTACAAAAGAGATATGGGTGTATCTCAAAGAAGAGTTCGTCGACGATGACCGTATTAAGGGAATGAAAGTCCTGAATTTAGTACGCGAGTTTGAGCTACCAAAGATGAAGGACACAGACACCATAAAGGAGTATACTAATAAGCTTCTAGGTGCTATGAACAAGGTGTGACTGTTGGGAACGGAATTTTCTAATTCTCATGTTGTCGAGAAAATCCTTGTCACTGTCCTCGAACGGTATGAGACATCAATCACAACATTGGAGAACACAAGGGATTTATCAAAAATCACCTTGGTTGAGCTGTTGAATGCGCTTCAAGCGTAAGAACAACGACGCATGATGAGACAGGAGAGTACGTCTGAAGGTGCACTTGTTACAAAAGAGTAACTATGAGAAGAAGGGAAAGAAGAAGAATGATAAGAATCGTGTAGATTCAAATGGAAAAGGAGTATCCAGTTCAAAGCAATCCTAGAACCAAAAGAAAAATTAATCTCCATGCAAGTATTGCGGTAAGAAGGGACACCCTTCGTACAAGTGTTGGCGGCGTACGGATGCGGAATGCAGGAAGTGCAACCAAGACGGCCATGAAGCCATCATCTGTAAGCAAAACAAGGTTCGAGCACATCGTGACACTGGAGCACTGCAGCAGGACAATGACATTGAGAAAGATAAGGGGGATAAACTTTTCTTGGCGGTGGCGTCAATAGCGGCGATGACATTTTCAGCCGATACCTTGTCATCCGACAATTGGTTGATCGACTCAGGGTACACAAATCACATGTCTTCTGACAAGCGACTGTTCACCACGTTGGAGTCTACCGATATGGCGCAAGTGAGGATCGGTAATGGCGAGATCTTGGCTGCACGTGGCGTGGGATATGTCGTTGTTTCAATTGCTTCTGAAATCAGATATTTATCTGATGTTCTCTATGTTCCAGCAATTGATCAAAATCTTTTGAGCGTAGGACAATTAATGGAGCACAATTATAAAGTTTTATTTCAGGATGCTTCTTGCCTTATTTTGGATCAGAATAATAGACATTTATTTAAAGTCCAAATGAAAGGCCGTAGTTTTTCACACAATATGGAGAAGGATGTTGTTATCGCGTGTGTTGGCCAGTTACAAATAGAGGTGGGCACGGTTCGGTTTGGTTCGGTTTGAGACAAAACCACAAACCAAATCATATAGTTCGATTTGAACAATTTTCAAACCGAACCGAACCATTGTATCTATTGAAACCGAACCAAACCGAACCATTGTAGATCGGTTTGTGGTTTAATCATTTAATAAATCATAATTTAATTTTAGTGCTTTAAATGATTTGTTTGACAAGTTGAGTTTCCTGTAGTCCATTGCAGCATTCAATATTTACATTCAATGGATGTTTCAAGTTCAAACTCTTTGTGAAACACTGATACCAAGGCCCGTTGCTTCACTACCAAGTTGCCATATATGCTTTCCACACTCCACTTTGTTTTATTATCTTAGATTCATGAAATGCTAAGTCATCTATTCTCTGTCAGTTTGTTAGCTTTTCCCCCTCATTATTTCTGAAAACCTATCCCCTTATTTTATTAATCAAAACCAGTACTCCCCCTTCTTTTTGTAATCAAAGCCATTACTCCCCTTCTTTTTGTAATCAAAATCATAGCTACCCCTCTTAGTATCAAGCCTTCTTTCTGCATCCCATAAATCATGCTTTGTCAGCCTCAAAACTTCACCATCTTTTCATGATTTAATTTCACCACTTTGTCGTTCTTTTGCAAATCCATAAGCATGTCATAGCCTTGTAAGAAAATAATGAAGGTAAAAATGAAGCATTTTATAGCCTTGTAGTAAACATTGAAGGTAAAAATGAAGCATGTTATAGCCGTGTGGGCAAACATTGAAGGTAAAAATGCAGAAAAACTGGTGTTTTGGTTCTCCAACAGATAACTGAGCCGGTAAGTGGTTGCTTCTGAACCACATGATGGTTCTACCAAACACTTAAAAGAAGAGAACAAAATCCCTTGTTCAAAATTTTTCAGCAACAGCTACAAAATCATTGCCTGGATCCATACATTTTGATGACAACAAGATTCCAAGCCTTTTCCAGCTCTACTTTCTTCTTCTCAACCTCTCCAATCTCTGCCTCTTGTGCAAGTGGCTGGGCTCAATCAAACGAAAGATTTTAAAATCCTGCACATTAGGCCATTGAAACAAGTTCATCTCCATGTAAAATTTTTACAGTAAAAACATGCATGTCGACAAATTAGGTCCAGAATATTTAAAGAAACTATGGTCCAGAATTTTTACAGTAAAAACATACATGCATTTAAAGAAACTATGTTTTTACAATCCAGAATTTTTACAGTAAAAACATACATGCATTTAAAGAAACTATGTTTTTACAGTAAAAACATAGTCACTGACATATCAGTATATGTAGCATCTGTGCCTGGATTTTTCCATTTTATATAAACTATGGAATTTCTTGTATTTAGCAGTGTAGTTTATTAATGGTTAATTCAGTTTGAGTTGGTTGGTTGTGGTTCTTCCCTGTGTTTTGTGCCCTTGGTTTCTCCCTTGTGGTGTGTTTTTTTATGGCTTGTGGGCCTGTTTGTGCCTTGGGACCCATGTGTGCCACATGGGCTTGGACCCGGTCTAAGGGAGCCAACGGTAGCCCGTGACCTGCCGCGTCCTCTTCCCCGATCCCGTGAGACCTAGCGGGGGAGATAGCTGCTCGTCCTGTCCCCTCCATCCAGAGCTGGTGTAGCTGGTGAGCGCCGGCGGTATTCCGGGGTGGCAGGCGCGCTGGATAGCTTTAAGAGGAGGTGGTGTGGTGGCTGTGTTGGAAACCACGAGCTGCGAGCGGAGGAGAACCAGAAGGAGGGCGAGAGGGAGTGAGGAGGTTGAGGAAGGTCGCGGCCAGTGGAGGTCGTGTGAGCTGAGGAGAGCTTGCACCAAGCCTCGCCGGAGCGTGTCGGGCACGCGGGGAGCTCACCGGAGCCTGGTACGCGTTCCCATCTCCTCTCCTTCTTCGCTTACAGAGTATGCCAAATTAGGGCAAAATCTGAGATAATGCATGAAAATTATGCTAAATATGTAAAAATGATGAGAATGTGATGCTTAGCATGTTTATGTTGATATCATGCTAATTTATGGGCTTTTGTGCGGTTTTCGTGGATGATTTAGGAAGCATGCTACAGTGTTAGTATTTGAGCTTCATGCCTTGTTGATTTTCGTTTGAACAGC
>JAMKQA010047640.1:0-13998 GCA_024699735.1 Posidonia australis | reverse complement strand
GGGGAATCCCATCGTGGTAGTGCAGGATGGTTGGGGAAGGATGTCCTCACCTACTGCTTGTGTGCCAGGTTACCCCTGATCAAGGTAACAACAGTAATGAAAGTGGAAATTAATAAGTAAGAGAAATGATGATGTTTTAACCAGTTGCCAACCAGTGTTTGTGGTTTAGTTTTGAGCCCAGTAGAGCCTTGTATTTTAGGCTGGATCTGGTGAGAATGTGTTTTTGAAAGTGTGTTTTGGGAAGAATCCCCAATAGTGAAAATGGAATTGTTTTGGAAAAGGAAAATGATTTTCAAAAAGGGTTTTGAAAGGAATTTTTGAAAGAAAAAGTGGTTTTGGAACAAATTTCCAAATGTTTGTGAAAGAAAGGATTTGGTTTTGGGATTGATTTCCCAAGGGATTATTTAATAAAAGAGAATGATTTTCAAGGGAGAAAACGAAGTTTTGCAAAATGATTAGAAATAAGTTTCTTTTGGTTTTGCCAAGTTTTCTTTGTGGTTGTGTGTTTTGGGGGCACGTACTGGGTGACTTAGATGTCACTCACGCATGCTTTTGGTTTTCAGGTGCAGACCGCGTGCAGCCAGGTTCCGGTGCAGGAATTGGAGCTTCTAGCCGCACATCTAGATCCTGAAGGTGAGCCTTAGTTACAGTTCTTTTGTTCTATAATTTTGTGTAATTAGGCTTGTGATACTGTGTTTTGGTAACGTGCCCGGGAGCGGGGCGTTACAAGAAGAGTGTGAAGCGACGTTTGTTTATATAGAGCGGTTCGCTAGGATTTCCTCAATTATGTGGAGCATGGTGTGGTGTTGTCCATGAGTTTTGCGTGGATTAAGCACTATGTTGCTCGTGGGTGTAGTGGTGATTATTTTTCTAGGCATGACTTTGTGTTGGCTGGCAGGGTTGGAGACCCTACGGTGCGTGAGGCCAGATAGATCGTATTGCCTAGAGGTTGTTCACGTTTGTTGTGGGTATTGGTCTGCTTGGTGTGCTACACCTACGAGGAGGCAGGGCGTTTGTTGAGGAGGTGCTTGGTTCCTAAGGAGGTTAGGCACCCCTTTGTCTGTTGACCAGAGGACGTGTTTTCCCTTTAAGGGGGTTAGCCACCACCTGATGTTGATAGTTGGTGTTTTGCTGTGGAGGGCAAGGTGCAGCGGTTGCCTGCCTCTGGTGTACTCTCCATGATTGTTGCTGCTTGTTGTTTGTTTGTTTGTTGTTGTTGTTGTTTACCTATTTGTTTGTTTGCTTCCTGTTCTTGCTAGTGTTCGTTGTTGTTGGTAGTCTGTGGTCTGTCGTCTGTCTTGTGTTGTTGGTGTTAGTGTGGGAGGATGCCTGTAGCTCCGTCCTCTTGTTGTCACATTTGGTGAAGCGTGAGGCTTCCCAGATGTGTGGTTGTTGTCTTTGTGGTGGATGCGAAGGATGCTTTGAGTTCCATCCTCCTGTGGTCTCTGGGTGGCTTGGTAGGTCCCCAGATGTCTGTTGTTGTCTCTAAGTGACTCGGTGGTTCCCTAGATGTGTGTTGTCATCTCTAGGTGACTTGGTGGATCCTTAGATGGTTGTATTGTCTCTAGGTGACTTGGTGGGTCACTAGATGGTCATGTTGTTTTTGGGTGACTTGGTGGGTCCCTAGATGTGTGTTGTCTGAGGTATCTTGTCGGGATACACAGTTGGCTTGGTTGGTTGTGGCTCAATGGCTTTGTGCCGTTTGGGTGGTAGAGATTTATCTCTCAAGTGTTTCCCTTAGGTGTCCTGTTGTTCATTTTCTTGTTTGTTTGTGGGTCAAATGGGGTAACACTGCTCGATCTGTGGAGATCTTCTTTCTCGTATGGTTGCTTTTTTTGGATTTTGGGTTTCTACGGTGGAGATGGGGTGAGTCAAGTGGACTTGACTACCCGTCTTGTTTGGTGACGCCACTGGTTGAGCTGATGGGTGTGATCCCATGTGTTTTCCTTTGAGTGGTTGTTTTTTGATCCAAGTGTACTATTCTCAGGGATCTAGTAGAGGTACCTTTGGGATAGCAACATCGTGGACAGGTTCGCCAGGAAGAAGGAACAACTCGTGTTGGTTCGGACACTTCTGCCAGGAGTTACCTTAGATTGGAGATCCATTTGAGTTTGACTCCCGAGTGTTCCTTACCATTGGTGTTGGTGTTTCACTGGAAATAGTGATTCCTATGGTCGACACTCTGGATTGTAGTATCCTTGACATGAGCTTCATGCTTAATAAGTGGTTTAAGTGTGTTTTGATGGTCTCGTGTCTAGACCTGCAAGGCTGTCGAAGCAGCAAGTTGTGATGAGCCCACCAATATCCTTCTAAGTTGGGATAAGTTCCTATTGCGGTGAGGCAACGTGGTGATTTGTGGTTCTTGCCAGTTAGGAGAATCACGGGAGGAACTATCCACCTACGTGTTTGGTGTTGGTGACAATAAAGGTTGTGCTCTGGATATGGTGGAGTGATGGTCTAGGAAATGGTTCTTGGAGATAGATAGCACTTAGGCTTGCTAATCTGTTAGTGCACTCTAGATTCGTGAAGAGCTTTGTTGTGTCTCAGTAGCCAGATTTCTCTCGTACCGTAGATTGGAGGAGGCTTTCCAAGGTAATGAGAGGTGTTACTGAGTTGGTGATTTGGTGTGGCTCTAACCAGGTTGTGTATCAGAATAGTGCAGTGGAAGTGTGGTGAGAACTGGTTTCACCTGGTCAATCCTGTGGTTTGCGTGTCTCCAAGGGTGCTCAAGATGTTTTGTAACCCTAGAAGACACTGTTTTAGAGCCTTTGGGTGGAGATATTTATGCCTGGAAGGGACTTCACCTAAGATCTCAATGGTGTTTGAACTCATGGAGAGCTAAGTCCATGGTGTTGTTCTGCACCTAAATAGGATGAAATGGCTTTGTGAAGGGTAGATTTCTCCTATGGGTCATGAGTTTTAGACGACACCGTTGTGTTGTTTGTCTAGGTCGTCTTGGTGATGTCCTAATTTTGGCACCCTTGGTGTTTCGCCTTGAGAATTTCAAGGGCGAAATTCCTTTAAGGGAGTTAGGCTATAACTACCTAGATTTAGAAGTGGTGTTTTGGCCAGATAATTAAGTGAGATTCAAGTGTGTTGGGCGTTGGGGGCTTTAGTGCCCAATGTTGGACATGTTCTTAACAGTGACTTACGCTTGGATTGTGGGTTTCTGACCCATTGGTGTTGTGTGGTTCGGGTGCTGTGCCGACCCTCATAGGAGTTTTGTAGATTGTTCTGGGCCACAGAGTTTCATTGGCATGCTTAGGTGGTTGGTCTCTGGTGGCACGAGTCACACGATCGTGGGAAGTTGGATAGTTGGATCGCGTGTCGTGAATTTATCTCTCTTTCTTTCTTTTCCTTCTTTCCTACTTTTTTTTTCTCCTTTTCTCTTTTCTCTCCTTTTTCTCTCTCCTCTCACTTGCCCCACATGCCTTCCTCCTCTCCTCCTCCTTCATCACTACGCTTCCCCTCCTTCCTCTTCTTCTTCTTCTTCTTCACATCAAGGAAACGAGAGGGAGACAAGAGAGGGAGATGAGGGGGGGATAATGAGAGGGGGAGAGATGAGGGATGGAGATCAGAGAGAGGGGGACGAGAGAAATGAGAGAGAAAGAGAGAGAGATAGCTTGGAGATGAGAGAGGAGACTGTCGTTGTGGTGCCGCTGTCATTGTCGTTGCGCCGCAGTGTTCGTCGTCATGGGGGGTGGTGAAGACTTGGGGCTCATTGCCGGAGGAGGTGCAGTGTCCGCATGGTCGCCACCACACCTTCAGTGTAAGGTACACACTCTTGTAGAATTCCCTCTTTTCATTGAATTTGATGCCTAAGGGCATGACAGTGTGAATTGCATGCTTGTGGATGCTTGGAATGCATTTGAGAATTTATTGTGATTTATTGTAACATTTATGGTGATTTATGGCGGTGGTTGAATTTTGGTTCCTTTCCGACCTTTCTCTGCTTGGGAATTAATATCTCCTTTTGTGGTGAATGGATTTCAGTTTTGTTTGTTGGGTTTTGGTGTAGACTTGAGAGTATACAACTATATTTTATCTTGATTTTATGGTGTTTGTTTGGCTAGCCTGCCCAAGGCTTCCAGTTGGGAGAAATTTTCTGGTTTTTTGGTTTAGGCTTTGCCTGAAATTTGACAGGGTACTTGGGGCATGGACCGTTTGCGCGGTCTAGGTGCATTGGATCAGTAGGGGTTCTTGGCCTCGGGTCTAGGGTCTGTCTACTTTTCGATAGAAACCTGGGGTGTGGGCCAGATGCACGATCCACACGTGTGGGTCTAGAAGGGACTTTTTCAGTGTTTTAGGTGTTGTTAGCTAGTGCCAATACCTTGTAGGTGATTCTAGAATGTAAATAATTAAGACAATCATTAGAAAACATTTAGGATTGACCTAAAATGAATTAGCAAGAGTCCACCTCAGGCGTGGGTAGAATAATAAACTATAGAACTTAGTAATTCTAAGCTCTCCTCTTTAATTGTGTAGATTGGACATTAGGATTTATAATCAACCCTAGGATCTTATGATGGACCAGTTTGGGTGTGGTGCGCTGAATGGGACATTCAGTGGCACTATTCTAGTGTTTGAGCTAATTCGACTGTGCTCCCAAGGGACACGAGTCAGTAGATGTCTTACACTTGGCGTCAGAGCATAGAATTCTGGTTGTGTTTGCTTTGTTGTGGTGTCTTCTAGGTGGGTTTGATACTTAGAGAATGCTTTTTTTGGTGTTTTTCTTAGGTTGTGGTCATGGATTGAGCGTGGTGCTCGTGAACCCAAACGCTCCCAAGGTGTTTTTGTTTGGACCTGTCGGGAGAGCTGTCGAGTTTATGTTTTGTTTGTGGTTTCTCGACCCTTGGTTTCCATGCCATTGTTGGGCATAGAAATTTGTGAGTTTTGAAAGATATTTAATGGTTTTGGAAAGACAAATGCATTAGTTTGCAAATAGTTTTGGAAAGAGTTTTCTAGTGTTTTCTGCTTGTTGTGGTGAACCAATATACCGAAGGGTTGTGTTGTCTGGATCAGGGGATGTAGGCCACATTCCTAGATGATCGAGCACGTCGCTTAGTTTGAGGTTGGAGACCAAGAGGACAAGGTGTGTTCGTCAGATCCTTGAGGTATGACTCGCCTGGATTGGCATTCCAAGACCAAGGCTGAGGTCCGTGGGGCGAGGTATCTGTTGGGCGTGGAGGTATGACACTCCGTTTTCTAGGGTGCCAAGACCTAGGGTACTATTTGATCCTAGTGTATCATGATAGCGGACTTAGGGGTATGAAACCACTAGGAAGCTCCATGATACACTGTATAGTTCGAGTACTTATATTTGTGGGTATTGGCTAAGTTCAGGGGTCAGGAGCCCCAAGTAGCTTGGAGCACTGTGTTGAGGACATTATGAGAAGGTGTACCTTGTGAGAGCTAGTGTCGGTGGGACACGTGCCCCATAGCTGGTTGCATCTTGAGAGACCTGGACCTCCTTCCCAGGAGGGGTTGGCTTTGTTGAGGGTTCTCTAGGAGGGAGAATCGAGGGATAGTGATCGCTCCTACACAAGGAGGCTTCACCGTGGTAGTGTAGACATCATTGGTTGCGCTTCGGTAGACTGCATGTGGCCAATGTTGTCTGCTTTGCGTCGAACAATTCAACACACTATTTGTGATTGTGTTTGTGTGAAGTCCTGGTTCAGGTAATCAGGCTTTGGGCCTAGAGGAGGCTGTGGTTTGGCGCCTGTTGAGGCGCAGACTTTGGGAGCAGTGGATTCATGGTTTTGGTCCACAGTGGGTCATGATTTGGGAGTAGGGACTTTGTGGCTTGGTGTTGGGCTTGGATCTAGAGGGAACCATATTGTGCAGAGCAAATGTTCTGTTGTTGTGCTTTGGTGTGTTTTTTGGGCTTGACTTGGGAAGAGTGGTCATCTCAGGCATGTATAAAAGGTTTTAAAAGTGCACGCATGTGGTTTTGAAAAGGAAAGGAAATGAATGGTTATAAAGGCATGATTTTGAGTTTTGTTGCCTACCGGGCAGTGGTGAGTTGCCTGGGTTTGGCGTTGTGGCAACCAGGAGGGGTGCTTGTGCTTGTTTGCTTGTGGCATTGGTACACCTGTTTCCTCGACGTGGTGTGCTGAGTGGGGTGACCGTTTGAGTGGTCACTCACGTGTGATTTGTTTTGCGTGTTTCGGTAGGTGCAGGATGGTAGCTATTGGTCACCAGTGCACATTGGAGGAGTTATGTTGCCACACATCAGGGATCAAGGTAAGTGTTAGTTTAGTTTTATTTCTGTTGTTTATTAGTCTTATTTCCTATTGAGAGTACTTAAGTCTTATCTGCATTATTAGTGTAATTGTTGGTTAATAATAAAGATAAAAATAATTAAATGCAAATTTGTAGTTAGGTTAGGTGGTAGTGACTTGAGGGTCGTTATAGACACTATATTCAAATACACATAAAAATCAAACATCATCTCGGCCTTAAACTAGGCCAACCAACCAATTTGCCATCATATGTGGGTTGTTTGTTGAAGGTGTTGTGGCATGACACATCAGATTGATTGCTTGGGTTAATGTCTGTTAGATCATCAACCGATTGCTTGGGACATAATGCCTATTTGGCCTTCGAGCCTATCATCTCAGGGTCATCTAACCTCAAACCGAGTTGGATGGTTGATCCAATATCACCCATATCATTAAGCACACTAGATCACATATTTTATCGACATCATATTCAATTGTACATATATTTGATCTTGTATTCCTTTTTTTTTGCAATAGATCATGTATTTTCACCAACATTATATTTGATTATGCGTACGTTTGATCTAATGCTTTGCACTCAACATTATATCTGAGCATACAATGTTCGACACCACATTCAAACATATATCCCCAAGTGTCGTTTGACCTCGAATCAAGTCAAGCGATTGATCACATAAATACTTGTTTATTTTCGACATTATATTCAAAATATGCATAAAAATCATATGTTTGTCTCGACATTATATTCACGATTACATATGAATCTTTGCTTCTATTTGCCATTAATGCATGAATCTTTTATTATATTATTGTTGGAATACGTGTGAGATGATCATGAATGAGGTTCTCCTATGGTAATTAACAAACCCTCATTAGAAGTGATTCGAGAGAAGTTCGAACATTGAAATTCATGTTAATACCAAGAGATTTGTTGACAAAATACAAATTCCACGTCGAATGAAGATAGAACCCACAAACACCCATGTGATCAACCGACTACCACAAGTAGGGCTAGATTTCAACTCACCCTTCTAGAATGTGGGGAACATCAAGCCCATGGTTAGTCATTTTTGGATGTTTGGCTATGTGTGCTACATGTTCATACCAAACCACTTACACAATAAGTTTGACAAGAAGCTGATATGATGCAATTTTGTTAGCTGGATTCTAAAAGGAAAGGGTGGAGATGCTGCAATCCTACAACAAATTGATGTTATACAACTTGAAATGTTGTTTTCAATGAAGCCTCATCATGGTGGTCATCACAAGAAGTAGTTCTTTTAGACTCTAAAGAGTTAGAGAGCACCATTCAAGAGAAACTAGGAGGGACCATTTTAGAAGTCAAGGAAGAAGATGACAAATCATTGAAGTCACTTGAGAGACCTAGAGATCCATGGCAAGTAGGAGTATAGAAGACTCTAGCATATGAGAAGACACCAAAAGAGATTTGATTGACTAAAGTGGAGATTGAAGATGAGCCTACACAAACTTGCAAAAATCAAGTTCAGTGAGAAAGGCAAATCCAAGGTATGTGAATGCAGTTCTGATTGAAGAAATAGTGTTAAGGAGCCCTCCACTTATGAAAAAGCTTCAAGAAACACGGTATGGATAAAACCAATGGAAAAGTTCAAGGCACTAATGAAGAATCAAATATGGAAACTAGCACCAAAGCCCAAGGTCATGAAGCCTATCTCTACTAGTGGGTCTACAAGGAAGACTTGTCTTGATGGATCCATAGAGAAGAACAAATGTAACACCGTAAATTCATTTTGTAATTATTTACATTTTTAATGAATTTATTTCTAAACGGGTGTTATTGTTCCCGAGGCCTGTTGTGTGAATTTATGGTTTTGGGCTTAGGCCTCGTGGGTTGGCTTCTATTTGTGTGTTCCAGTGCTTGTCCCTACATGGTTGGCATTGTGAGTGATTGGTACTATGCGTGGGTGGCATTGTGCTTGTGGGCCCGTATGTGGGTCCCTATGGGGCCCACGTTTGTGAGCTGGTTGGTGAGGCTTGTAGTTGGCCTCGTGCTGCAAGCGGGTGGTTGTGATGTGGTTCTGTTCGTTGTTGCGGGCATGCATGGACGTCTGGTTGGCTACGTGCATACCTTCCTAGTGGCGTGGCTATTTGAGGATGCGATGTAACACCCGTAAAATTCATTTTGTAATTATTTACATTATAATGAATTTAGTCCTAGACGGGTGTTACTGTTCCGAGGCTCGTTTGTGTGATTATGTGATTTTAGGCTTGGACCTCGTGGGCTGACATCTGTTTGCGTGTCCCTGTGCTTAGTTGGCACTATACTTGTGGGCCTGGGTGTGGGTCTATGTAGGGCCCACGTTTGTGGGCCGGTTGGTGGGAGTGATTGGTGCGGTGGGTTGTTGGCTCGTGCAGGAGACTGGTGGTTGCACTGTGCATACATGCATGCAACTACCACCCTCGATGCCTTTATATTTGCGGCTGTCAACCTCCTTCGTTCGCACCTTTCCTCCTCTTTCTCTGCGCGTCTCCCCTCTTCCTCTCGAGCACCACTCCTTCTCCTCCCTCACTCGTCCTCTCCTTCTCTCCCACTCTCCCCAATCACCCCACCCTCTTTCTCCCTCTCCCCTGTCTCTTCCCCATCTTTCCCCTTATTGGTGTGCTTTAGAGTCAGTGGCGATGTGCGACAGTTCGTGGTTGGTCGTGGGAGCTCCGGTGGTGTGCCCTTGTGGTCGAGGAAGCCTCGACGAGGGTTGAAGTCATCAGTGGTGGTTGGAGGATCATCAGAGTGCATTTTTCAGGTACGCACCTCCAACCAATGTATAGAAGGCATGAAATTGGTAGAAATGATAGGAATGCATGAAATCTAGGTAAGTTTATATTCCTAGAATTTATTGTGATTTTATGAGAATTTATTGTGGTATTTATGGTTTTTTATGATGGTAGTTGAGGTTTGGGTCCTTTTGACCCGTTTGTCTTTGCGAATTTATATATTGTTGCATGATGAATGGATTTTGGTTTTGTTTGTGTGGATTTGGAGTAGACTCGAGAGTCTACATCTTATGTTTTATGTGTGATTTTTGGTTCTTGTTTTGAGGGTCCGACCTAAGGTCCTACTTTGGGTGATTTCGAAGGTTTGAGTTTTTGGGCCGTTTTTTGGTTTCGTAGAAAACAGCATACCAAACCATTTTGATATGCCATTTTGTTGTTAGTTTTGGTCCTCTGGTCAAACTTCAATTGTCTGATTTTAGACGGTCCACCGAATAAGTGGATTTCGGTCGACCGAACCATTTTCGGTATGTCGATTTTGGCCATGAGTGTTGACTGTTGACCTATTTCGGTCGACCGATCTTAATCGGTCTACTGATCTAGTGATTTTTGGCACATCGAACCCATTTTGGCGTGCTGAATCAGGGCGTAGCTGTTTTTATAAAATGTGTTTTACATGGGTTCTCAGATTGGTTTGTTTTTTCCATTTAAGATGGGATTGTGGGCTGTCAGTGGTGGTTTCAAGGGACACCTAATGTACCATTTTGCCGAGGTTTTGAAAGAGTTTTTAAAGATAAAAAATGGTTGGTCCATTTTAGAAAATGGTTTTCCTGTTTTTCTGTGTGGAGGCCAAGACACCGTGGGACCATGTCGTGGGGACTAGGGAATGTGAAGACATTCTCGGGTGGTTGGACGCATCTCCCTAGTGGAGGTCGGGGGCCAAGAGACCAAGGCAAGTGTTCATCGGGTCTAGGAGGTAAGATACTCTATGGCTGTCATTCGCGGGGCCGAGGTTGAGATCCACTGGTTGAGGTATTTTGTGGATTGACAGGAAGAAATGATACTCCTACTGTCGTTGTGAGTACTGAAGCTCGGGTGTTGTTGGGTGTGGAGGTATGACACTCCCTCCTGAGTACCATGTGGAGGACGTCGTGAGGAGGCATACCCTATGGTGGCTAGTGTAGGTGGGACACATGTCTCATAGCTGGTAGCGTCTTGAGAGACAGGACTACCTTCCCAGAGAGGGATTGGCTTTGTGAGGGTTCTCCAAATGGGAGAATTACAGAACGGTGTTTGCTCCTGTACAGGGTGGTAGCACCGTGGCAGTGCAGTATACCTCGATGGCTGCTTGTTGCTAGAGTTGGTTGCCTGGCGTCGGACTTCCCGACTCACTGTGTGTGGTTTTGGCCATTGAGGAGCATAGTTGTGGTTTTGGGCTAGTAGAGCACTGTTTGCTGTTTTGGCCTATGTAGGTCGCATTTGTTGTGGTTTTAGGCCTAATTGGTTGGTTTCAGTGGTTTTGAAGAAAATGATTGTGAAATGAATTTAAAAGGAAAATTTAATATAGTTTTGTTTTCCACTGTTTTCATGGGATGCGTGCTGGGTGAGTTTTGTCACTCATGATTTTCTCGTATTTTTGGGTTACAAGTGCAGGCATGTAGTGGGTTTAGCTTAGTGCATATGGTCTGGTGTCTCATAACCACACACACAGGTTCTTGGTAGTTGATATTTTCTGTTTGGCTTTTAATTTCCTATAATTTAATTTGTTTTAAATTGTTATGGGAAATTTTAGGCGTTACAGAACTAGTTTCAGAGATCCAGGTTCACTAGGCTAGTGCTAAGCCTAGGGTGTCCGGTTTAGAGACTCCATAGGTTTTGCATGCATAGTAGAGTCTGCACTTGATCTTCTTCGTGGTTTTCTGGTTGTTGCTTTGTCTATGGTGCAGGTGTTTTGCCTCTCTCCTTGCAGGATGCCTCCTCGTGGGTGTAAGGGTAAGGTCCCTATTGAGGAATCCAAGCCCTGAGAGGACGTAGGCGGATGGAAGGCGATTCATGCTGAATTGATGAGCTTGGCACACGGGATCTCCCATGCGTTCAGCAAAAGTAGTGCCAATGAGCCGTTGGGTGACCCATGGTTGAACTAGTTCACGAAGCTTCGTCCACCATTGTTCAAGGGCAAGGTCGTTGTTGAGGAGAGTGAGGCCTAGCTGGAGAAGGTGGTGAAGATGTTGGAGAGCATGGCGTGCCTAGAAAAGCATTGGGTGCGGCTGGCGACTTATCTGCTAGATGGTGAGGTAGATAGATGGTGGAAGTCTGTGAGGTGGCTGAAGTTCCCAGACTCAATCACTGTTAGCATCCAGTGGAAGGATTTCAAGGTGGCCTTCTATGACAAGTATTTTCCCACTCATGTGAAGGAGCAGCTTCGTCGAGACTTTTGGAGTTTGGAGCAGGGCACGATGTTAGTGCTCGTGTATGAGACTGAGTTCACTCGGCTAGAATGTTTTGCTCTTGCCTATGAGTCTGAGGAGGAGCGAGCACAGAGGTTTCTGAACCCAGGGCTGTAGGTGAAGGTGATGGGCTGTCGGTGCCAGACAGTGGAGGACATGGTTGGGATGGCTTATTGCTTCGAGGCTAAGTATCAGAAGTATCTGGAGAGCTGTCCCAAAGGGAAGGGTAAGTCTTTTTATACCTCTCGGTTCTCTTTCTTCGGTCCTCCAAGTGCCAGTAGTTCAAGTAGCCCTAAGAAGAAGCAGAAGGGGAGGTCCAGTGTTACCTCTGCAGGTCGGTGGAGTTTTACTAGAAGTAGCGGAGTTGGCTTCAGTTAGACAGGGTCTAGTGCTCCTAGTGGGAACCAGTGCTTCAATTGTGGACAAGTGGGCCATATCGCTGCACATTGTCTTCAACCTAGGCGGACTCCCACTCCAGTGGTGTGCTACAATTACAGAAAGGCGGGACATGTTCAAAGGCTCTGCCCGGAACCGCCTAAGAAGGCAAGAAGCGCACTGTAGACACCCCGATTTTGAGGTGACCCATGGATGAGCTTTCCAGTTGTTGCTTTAGATGTGGCTAACCCTTGAGCCAATTCTAAGCCCATAGCAAGCCCGCAGCCCACTTAGGAATCCAGATAGGTAGGAAAGAGCACTTAGCTAGCACACTTACCTAGCACACCTAGCTAGCACACTTACCTAGCACACCTAGCTAACACATCTACCTGGCACACCTCACCAACACATTCACCTAGCACACCTAGCAGGCGCACATGCCAGGCGCACATACCCGACGCACATATCAGGCGCCCAACCATTTCTCAGGCTGCGGGCCGCTGGCTCTCCACCTCCCATGACTGTTACCTCTGCCAGCGAATATGCCATGGAATCTTCCAGGCTTTTCGTTTACGAGGCTCTTTGTTGTCCTAGGAGTTACCTATGAAGAAATCCCTATAAATAGACCCCATAGGCCATCATTTGAAGGGGCTGAATCATCTTGAAAGAGAATCTTCTCCAGAATTCTGCAAACACTCACTTGCACTCGAGTTTTTCCTCTTGCATCCAGAGGTATTCTCAGCCCTTCCAAAGCACCTAGGAGCTTATTATCTTGAGTCTTTCTTTTCTTCCTTGAAGGAACATCCACCTCAGACAAGGTCGGCCCCTTTTTTCTTTCAAGTAACTTCTTGTTCTTTTATAATGGAATAGCATGTTAATAGGTCCATGATAGGTCTGTTTCTTTTTATATCACCATGAGGATTTTGTTCTAATTTATTTAATCTTTTTGCAAGATACCCTGTATAATAATCTATGCTTTGATTATAGCAAGTTTATTTCGTTGCTAGGAAGCGCTGCATTACTTGCATGAGCCATCTTTTCTTTATTATGTTCCTGATGTAATCATTTGCATGAGCAATCTTCTCTTATTACGTTCTAGATATGATCATGATTTCAGCAAGTTTTATTGGGTTTATTCATCCCATGCTTGAATCTTTTACATGAACCCCTTAATCATCATGTTCTAATAAGATAGTAATGATCAGATGCATTTCGGCATGCTATTCACACTCGCATGGATCTACTTGCATTAGCATAGATTACCCATCATCTTTCTGGGTCAGTTCTGGATCGGATCGCGGTCTGATCCAGATTTTTCTGGGGAGCACCTATATGGCGCACCAGAGCGGCGCATTTAGCCAGTGCCCCACTCTGGCGCCCCATGCAGGAGCACCAGACTGATCAGAAGATAAACACTCACTTTTGCATTCTTGTTTGCATGGTTTTCTGAATGTTTTTGAGCCTAGTTCTTTTACTGCTTGCTCTTTTTATTCCATGGTTTTGCATGCATTTGTTTTCGATAAAAGCGAGATTGTTTTCTAGTCGTTTTCTCTCTTTGGATATTCAGTCCTCGGTCGAAATCTGGTAGGCTGGTTGCACCTTACTCCTTCATGGAGAGCCTTGTGCATCAGTCCATGATCCAGTGGCCTAACTAAATCTTGCTTCTTTCATTCTAGCTTAAATAGAGTGTGATCGTGTGTGAGGCTACCAGCCCTAGAGCACAAGGTCCACAAGTCATTGCACTTACATTTCTCTCACTTTAAAAGCATGTTCTCCAACTTTTGCGAAGGTTTTTATATGGCATGCCTTTTCGGAATGCGTTTTCATAAGATTTGGCATAGCATGAATTTCTGTTTTCTCTGAGTACATCATTCTGGCCCACATAGAAAGCACCTCGGTGGCGCATCAGACTGACGCACCAGTCTGGCGCACCAAACAGGCGCAACAGCCTGTTTTCAGTAACACACAGCAGGTTTTTTTTATATGATTGTAGCATGTTTTCTTACTTCGATTTGCTTCTGCATATTTTCTGGTTTTCTTCCTGGATATGTCAAGAAGGCATAACCCTTGTTTTTAGCCTTTTCCATGCATTTTAGTTTGCATTTGGCATATAGCAAGGCAAGGATGAAAAATCACTCGTTTTTAGATCTTTGATCTTATTATGCAATATTCTTGCATCAACACTT
>JAMKQA010047638.1:0-10561 GCA_024699735.1 Posidonia australis | reverse complement strand
TTAGCACAAATTGTCACAATCCGGGCTAGGAACTAGTCCACACACACAACTCCACATTTTTCCATTACAAAACTGGTCGCATCACCCTGGCCACAGGCGATCGACCTAGCTACAAGCAGCTGGTGAGGATTCCATGTCACCACACTCACACTGCAGTGCCGCGGTGAACCACCCCGTACTGGAGTTCAATCGCCCCAGCCACAGCCTCAAAATGTACCCTCACGGGTACACGCATGGAGTGCATCCTAGGGACGCCGTGGTGCTCGAGCACCTGGGGACTCTAACCCCAGACCTGTCCATCACCGAAACTGAGGGTAGTCCGGGTCTCTCATACCCCGGGTCCTACAGTACCACCACAGTCTCGAGGCTCCTACCCTGGACCGCAAACTCGGCAACCACATTTACCAAGGACACATCCCCGACATCTCTAGAGGTCTCACTACCTCGTCGGCAAGTCCTGGTTTCATTGTGGTTCCTACTATATCCTTTAATCTCTTTAAAGTCATATGCAATTTGTCTTTTCAAAACATTTATCAAAACCATTTTCCATTCATAAAACTCTTCGCAAATCACATGCATTATGCATCAAATCATTATCTGTGGTCTTTAAACCCACACGTTCTTTCATGGTCTTTGTACCATGCAATCACCCCTCACACGGGTCCATATTCATACACATAAACCATGCTTCAATATCTCATGGAAAACATCATTAAAAACAACATACTTGCATGCATCATCTCACGAGTCATTTCCATGCATTTCATACATTTATCATGTATTTATTCATATTTAATCATCATTTTCTAAGCATTTCTCCAAATAACTCAGGGCTCTGATTCGACATGCCGAATCCTGTTTCGGTATGCCGAAATCCCCTGATTCGGCACACCGAAGGGGGGGCTTCGGTATACCAAAATCTCCTGATTCAGTATATCGAAGAATTTTGGTATACTGAATCCCTGTCAGATTATCAGTCCCTGCCAAATCAGTCGATCAAATTTCTCCAGTCATCCGAAGCCACGACGCAGGGTATCGCCTGGGAGCATTTCGGTATGTCGAATCCAATTCGGCATACCGTTTTCTGCTGTTGCAGAAAACTCCCCAGGCCACCGCCACCCTTTTCTCCCCAAAGTGGGAGTAAGGATCGGACCCCCCATACATGCCACAAAAATTATGAATAAAACATAGGGTGTAGACCTTCAAGTCTATTCCAAAACCCCTCAATCAAAATATGAATCCATTAGGCATGCTGTTCTAACAAAAATCACAAAGGCATCAAGCCCAAACACAATCACTATAGCATGCTACAAGAATACCCACGAAAATAATACAAAACACCCACGAATCAACATGATATCAACATAACCACATTATTCTTCTCATTCCCAACATTCTCCTCATTTTTGCATGATTTTTTTAACATGATTTTCCATGATTTTTTCCCTCTAGACCCAACATACCTCAACCGAGGAAAGAAACAGAAGGAGGAACGCGTACCTGGCATCGGTGAGCTCCACGCGTGCTCGACGTGCTCCGGCGAGGCTTGATGCAAGCTCTCCTCAGCTCACACAACCTCCTCTGGGCACGAAGTTCCTCTTGCACGCAACTCACCCCAAACTCTCCTTCCCACGGCCTGCCGTTCCCCAACACTGCCATTGTGCCTCCTCTTAACACCCCCGACGCCTGCCATCCCGGAATCCCGTCGGCATCCACCAGCTACGCGTAGTTCTGAATGGAGGGGACGGAACGAGGATCCTTCTCCCCCGCTAGGTTTCACGAGATCGGGAGAAGAGGGTGCGGGTCACGGGCACCGTTGGCTCTAGTCACAAGGGGGTTGGGCTCCTTTGACTAGGTCCAACCTTAAGCCCAAGTGGGCCCACCACAAACACAGGTCCCAAAGCAGAACAGACCCACTAACCAAATATATCACACCACAAGGGGGAAACAAGGGGCCCAAAACACAGGGAGAGACCACAGCCAACAAACACAATCTGGATTTACCACTAATAAACCACACACCCAAAATTACAAGAAATTCCATGGTTTATATTAAATGGAAAATCTAGGCACAGATGTTACAGAACCCTTGATGTGTGGTTGAGTAACTCTCCTTTATGTGGAATTGTAAATCAACTCCTGATCTACACCTGCAGAATATAAAATAAAAGCACACATGAGTGACCACTAACTAGGTCACCTAGCACACTCTCCATAAAAAAAAACAAAAAAAAAAAACTCAAAACCCAAACTTGAAAACCACACCAAAACCAAACCAAAGCCAGTAAAACCTCATTAGTCCTACGTGTCAAAGTAGGAACCCAAAATCACTAAAATCTCCATATTGGTTCACACTTGGAAACACAAACTACAAAAAACACAATGCACTCAATCAATGCAACATGCATTATGAAAGTCACCTTAAAACCAAAAGCCTAGACCTCTTAAAACTCAAGATCTACCACTAAAACATACTACTAAAATAGGCATCTCCACTATTGATGCTAGAAAACCAAAACCTTCGGAAACCTCAATGCATGACACCATATAGATGTACATCCCAAATTACAATACCAAAACCTCAGAAAATAGGCATCTTATCTTGATACCACAAAATTACAACAATGCAAGTCACTATTACCCAACATGCATAAATCCTTTAAATATGCCTTTAAAATCATTTTCTCTTTTTTCTTTTCAAAACATGTGCATCTTTGAAATCTTTTTATGCACCCTTAGAATGGTTAATCTATGCCAAACCAAGTCCAAAAACCAACACAAAATCACATTTCAAAAACTAAGATCTCCTCTAGACTAGAGCCTAAAAACTTGAATTAGAGCTCAGAAAACACCAATCACAAAACGAAAGTCTCCTTTAGGCCAGAGCTTGAAAACCTAAATCAATGCTTGAGAAACCACAACCACAACTCACGTACACAGCACAAAAAACCTATCGTGTTGCTCTGGCTATAAGTGATTGACTAGCCCACAAGCAGTCACACGAAGCACACACTATTAGAAAATCAACTTTTTGTGAGGACATTTAGTGAGGACATGGCGAGGATTCGTCCTTGCAAAACTTTAAGGAAGAAAAATAGCATGGACGTAGCGAGCATATTTCCTCGCAATATTATTACGAGGACTTGGCGTGGATATATCCTCGCTATGTCCTTGTGTGACCATGCCGATGGAACCCTACACGACTTCCTTGGTGCGTGAAAACACACGAAGAATCGCGATATGGTCACAACAAAGATGGTGAATCTGAGGAAAGAGGCTCAAAGTGGGGCTTCAAAGCTTCTAGAGGCTAAAGGAAGGAGAGAGGAAGGTTCTCCAATGCTCAGGAGAGAGCTACACTGCGTGAAAAGCCCAGACGAATTCCACTGTGTATCATCTTCTCTGGCGCTGGTGAGGGCTGCGGTCGACAAGCTTCTTCTAGAGGCTTTCAGAGGGAATTTCGTGGTGTCCAAAGAGGTGGAAAAGCACAAGGGAGGAAGGCCTATCCACTCCACACTCCACAAGACACGAATCACTTAGAGGATTCGTACCCTCACCTTACTCACTGGAAAAATGAGTCTGACAACCCACAGACCTTGAATTTCTGGCTAGGGAACCCCGTTTCTCAACTGGAACAGCTTCAAGGAGGTTGAGGAATGTCTCGGGGATGAAATGCAATAGAACTGAGCTCGATCAGTGGCTTACCTGAGCTGGCAGTGGATGGGAGTTGTTTTCTATCGCCGGAGCTCGACGAAGATAGTGACCGGAGCTAGCCTAAGCTCTGAATTGCTCCTTCTCCAAGTCTCCTCAGTGATTGGATGCTCCTCTGGTTGCTCTAGCTGCTTTAGTTGCTCTGGTTGCTTTGATTTGGTGCTCTCATGGTTTTTCCTTTTTTCCAAGTTTTCTCTCCTCCTTTTCCCCTTTTTTTCCTTTTGCAAATGGGGGGTATTTATAGACTTGCATAGTTAGGTTGTTATATGAGTTTGTTAGAGTAGTTATGATGGAGTGAAGGGTAGTTAGGGTTTTTAATTTAGGTTGTTATATACGTTTTTGAGAGTAGTTATGATGAAGTGGAGGTTAGGTTTGACTGAATTAGAGTCAACCTACAAGAATATGGGTTGTCTACAGATGCCCCTCCCTGAGCGAGGTCGAAGGTCGAATGGAAGTGAGGCTGATGCTCAGGGTTGACAAGGACACCCCTCCTCCATTCACAATAGAAAAGAAAAGGTTAAGAAGACCACTGCTTTCAGAGCATATATCAAGAAAAGAGTAATTGAAAATTGAAATCAAATGGTGCGAAGTTATCAGACTCGTGAATCAGATAGTTTGAGTTATCAGCCCAACAGAGTAAAAGTAGGATAGGATATCAGACTTGTCAACAAAAGGGGTGATAGTTTAGGCTATCAACCTAAGTGATAGTTTAGGATATCAGCTTGGGTGATAGTTTAGGATATCAGCCTAAGTGATAGTTTAGGATATCAACTTGACTGATAGTTTAGGATATCAGCCTAAGTGATAGTTTAGGATATCAGTCTCAGTGATAGTTTAGGATATCAGCCTAAGTGATAGTTTAAGATATCGACCTGGGTGATAGTTTAGGATATTAGCCTAAATGATAGTTTAGGGTACCAGCTTAAGTGATAGTTTAGGATATCAGCCTAAGTGATAGTTTAGGATATCAGCCTAAATGATAGTTTCGGATATCGACCTGGGTGATAGTTTAGGATATCAGCTTAAGTAATAGTTTAGGATATCAGCCTAAGTGATAGTTTAGGATATTAGCCTAAATGATAATTTAGGATATCAGCCTAAGTGATAGTTTAGGATATCATCCTGGGTGATAGTTTAGGATATCAACCTAAGTGATAGTTTAGGATATCGGCCTGGGTGATAGTTTAGGATATCAGCTTAAGTGATAGTTTAGGATATTAGCATAAGTGTTAGTTTAGGATATAAGCCTAGGTGATAGTTTAGGATATCAACCTAGGTGATAGTTTAGGATATCAGCCTAAGTTATAGTTTAAGATATTGGTCTGGGTGATAGTTTAGGATATCAACCTAAGTGATAGTTTAGGATATCAACCTAAGTGATAGTTTAAGATATCGGCCTAGGTGATAGTTTAGGATATCAGCCTAAGTGATAGTTTAGGATATCGACTTGGGTGATAGTTTAGGATATCAACCTGTGTGATAGTTTAAGATATCAGCCTAAGTGATAGTTTGGGATATCAACCTAAGTGATAGTTTAGTATATCAAGCTAAGTGATAGTTTAGGATATCAGCCTAAATGATAGTTTAGGATATCAGCCTAAGTGATAGTTTAGGATATCGGCCTGGGTGATAGTTTTGGATATCAGCCTAAGTGATTGTTTAAGATATCAGCTTAAGTGATAGTTTAGGATATCAACCTAGGTCATAGTTTAGGATATCAGCCTAAGTGATAGTTTAGGATATCATCCTATGTGATAGTTTAGGATATCCGCCTAAATGATAGTTTTGGATATCAGCCTAAATGATAGTTTAGGATATCGGTCTGGGTGATAGTTTAGGATATCAACCTAAGTGATAGTCTAGGATATCAGCTTGGGTGATAGTTTCAGATATCAGCTTAAGTGATAGTTTTGGATATTAGCCTGAGTGATAATTTAGGATATCAACCTAAGTGATAGTTTAGGATATCAGCATGGGTGATAGTTTTGGATATCAGCTTGAGTGATAGTTTAGGATATCAGCCTAAGTGATAGTTTAGGATATCAGCCGAAGTTATAGTTTAAGATATCGACTTGGGTGATAGTTTAGGATATCAGCTTGAATGATAGTTTAGGATATCAATCTAAGTGATAGTTTAAGGTATCAGCCTATGTGATAGTTTAGGATATCAGCCTAAGTGATAGTTTAGGGTATCAGCCTAAGTGATTGTTTAGGGTATTAGCCTAAGTGATTGTTTAGGATATCAACCTAAGTGATAGTTTAGGATATTAGCCTAAGTGATAGTTTAGGATTTAGCTTGGGTGATTGTTTAGGATATCATCCTAAGTGATAGTTTAGGATATCAGCCTGGAAAAGAGGGCATGACAATATATCAATCCTGCCAACCAAAGGGATGATAGTTTAGGTTGTCATCCTAAGTGATAGTTTAGGATATCAGCTAGGGTTGGGTATGATAGGATACCAGTCCTGCAAACCGAAGGAGTGATAGTTTAGGTTATCAGCCTAAATGATAGTTTAGGATATCAACCTGGGTGATAGTATAGGGCATCAACCTGAGTAGGGTATGACAGGATACCAGTCTTGCAAACTAAAGGAGTGATATTTTGATGGATGTCAGCCAAGTAGTCTGGGGTACCAACCCAAGAAAGAAATAAGTCTCTCTCATCTGGAACGAGAGTGAAGAAAGGGGCACCATCGACTCTATCTATTCGGAATAGAAGTCAATAGGGGCACGGTAAGTTAGTGGACTTACCGATCGGAGGATATGGCAAGTTTCGGACTTACCGATCGAGAGATCACAAGTTTTGGACCTGCCAACCGAAAGATGGCAAGTTGACGGATGCCAACTGGATAGTTTGGGATATCAACTCGAAGGAATGTATCTCTAGGTTCTGTTTCTTCTGAAATGAGAATCCAGAGGGAAAGGACTTCATCCATCTTGGAGTGAAGTCAAGGAGAATGTCTTTGAACTCCGTCCTCTCATATGCGAATCAGGGAGACAAGGATAAGGATCATCCAGACTTCATCTAAAGCCTAGAAGGAGACGGAATCTAGACTCACCCAGCCAAGGCAAGTCAAACATAGGGGAGATGCGGAACCTATCAACTGAGATTAGGTCAGTGACAGACTCGTGAGCAGGATGATAACAAAGAAGGAAGAAGATACTGAAAGGCAGTTGACATGCCCTTGGTATTAAGAAGTGACAATAAAACTATGAAGGCTGTAGAGTGAAAGTCGAGGGATACCCAGGCAAAGCCAACATCCCCGAAATCGAGACGAACTGCCACAAAAGTGTTGGAAGACAAGGATGCAGGGGTCCTGACCAACTGTTTAGCCAAAAGGGTTTGCCAGGGGGACCTTATTCACAAGTACCAGTGCACCCTAGATCATCACCGCTATGTGGGATATCAGTTGAGACTGCTGGGGATTAGTTGTCTATGCCTAATGTCGTCGTGAATTCAAAGTGTTTGTGACATGCCAACGACGCTCTAGACATAATGCTTGACTCGTTGCAGTGTCATGCTGTAGTTGTCGCTTTCTATTATGTAATGAATGCCACTTCTCTAAAAGAATGTGCATCTGACCATCATTCTGAAGATATAATTTGTACTAAGCGTTCTTAGAACAATCTTCCTTTCCACAAAGTAGCTTACATGCCCCTGGTCAAAGACTCTGGTTCAGTTACATAGTAAGTTGGTGTTCTATCAAGCACCTGATATGTGACTTTTGACCAAAGAGCAGCTGACATGCCCCTGGTCGAAGACTCTGGTTCAATTACATAGTAAGTTGGTGTTCTGTCAGGCACCTGATATGTGACTTTTGACCAAATAGCAGTTGACATGCCCTTGGTATCAAACTGGCTGGACACCACTCGAGAGTATGGAGTTTTGGAAGCCAGACTGTAACTATAGATGCACCTTGAACCATCGGAGTAATAGAGACTGTCACTAGTTGAAGCAAGTGATACATTCATCTAGTGATTGGAAGTATGTATACCCAACTGCCATCTTGTATTGTACTTGGAAGACAAAAGGAATTGTGGCGACTTGACATAGACCTTTGATTGAAATTGTAGCCTACCTTTGACTAGTATGTCTAGGCTGTGTTTTACTCAACCATGGTGTTTTGATAGTTCTGTATTTGGTCGTGCTACCATAGGGCATTCACCTGATTGTATTTGCAAAATTCTAGATTGCTGCGTGGAGATCACAGTCACGCTGCTGTCTCCACCAATCATTTGCATTTAACCAAAGATCAACTAATAGGTACCCCTATTGTACATTTTAACCCCAAAGAGCAATAGAAATGCCCATGGTTAAAATTCTGGTCCAGTTATTACATTCAATGTGCAGTGAATTGCCTAATGTATGTGTCTTGACCAAAGAACAATTGACCTGCCTTTGATGAACATAATAGCAGATTGTGTGAGCTCGGCTAGAAAGCTGCTAACATGCTCCTAGCATAAAAGGCGAACGATGCTCAATGAAAACAAAAGGTAGATTAGAAGATACCAAGGCAAAACAGATGCCCCTGGCATCGAGTCAGGCTACCGCAGGAAATGTTGGGCACCACTCGAGGATGTAAAGCCTTGAGGATTTGGTTGTGACTATAGGCGCACTTTGAATCACTAAAGTGGTCGATACTGATTCTAGTTGGGGCAAGTGACACAATTGTTTACTGATTGAAGGCATATATATTCATCCATTGTCCTGAGCTATACTTAGATGGTAGGATGAAATGTGATAAATCATAGTCTATCTCAGGCTAGCATGCCAAGACTATTCTCTGTTTTGCTACTTATTGTGTCATTGTGTTCTGATTGTCAACATGTACATGGCCGTGTTATCATCAGGCATTCCCAGGATAATGTTTTCCACACCTGAACTACCATGGAGGAGTCATTGTTGTGCTGTTGATTCTGCAAGTCCATGTAGCTCGTGCACTAACTAGTGTCCTTACTGTATATGCACTTCGACCAAAAAGTAGCCGAAATGCACCTAGCTAAAAGCACTCGGCAAAATCCTATTGAGCCAATCAATATTCAAGCAAAGAGATTCATCCAAGAAAAATTGTGATGATTATGATTATTGTGGTGGACTCTATTATTGTGAGCAATTTAATTATTTGATCAAAAAATGCATGTATTGTTGACTAGGTATGATTTTAGTTGCTTGTTATCTGCATTTATTGCTTTGCTTGTTCACTGAGTTCATTTTTTGGATCGCTTGCTTGCTTAGTTCAACTGTTTGTTTGCCCTCAGTTAGGCTGGAAAGCTGTATGCCTATTAGAGGAGGAGGACACCCTTGACTTAGTTGACGCTACAGAGATTCACAAGCCGTGGGTGGCTCTTAATGGATAGTGGTAGCACTCAAACTCATTGTAAGGTAGTGTACTGAACCTGGCTCCATGAAAAACTCTTTAGGGTCCTGTACCTGCTTTTTTGAGATCATTGAATTTTCTTTTACTCCCTCATAGATGTGTGGTTTCACCCTAACCTTGACTTGGAGGTAATAGGCGCATGATCTATTCTAGAGGCCTTTGTTGCAAGAGGGTGGGTTAGTTCCTCAAAGGTGTAATTTTACTAGGCACATACTCCAACTCCTCTCCAAGGTATGGTAAGGGTAGAGCTATAGTGAACGCCTCTCACTTTTGGGCTGACTTCTGTCTTTGCCTTCTGTCCTCTATATTCTTTTATGTCCTTGCGAATGTATGTTTTCTTTTCTAGCTCACACCCTCAGTCACCCCTAACATTTTATCTCCTTGGAGGTGCAGGGTCCTTGCGGAGTTTGGACATTTCGCTGGGCTTTGATGTATGGTGACTCCCTTACTAACTTGGTCATCTGAGTAGCGACAACTAAGGAGAGTTAATCCATTTCGACACAAGCAAGCTTTTTCGATTTTCGTCATCGGGTAGAATGTTATTGGCAAGCAAACTATCACTTTTGTTATTTTTAATGTTTTTCTATTTTGTGTTTTTCTTTATTTTCAACTTTTGTCCTTTTTCTATTTTTTTTGTGTTTTGATATATGGTGATGCAACAAGAAACAACAAAGGAAACAAAGGAAAAGGATAGAACTCTAGTCGTTGTTGCTACTGTTTTGTCGATGTCATTGGGGTTCATAGTAACTCCTAGCAGTGCCATTGGAAACTGGAATCAAGGCAGGTGTAACGAAAGCTATTAAAAATGTTTTTGAAGTTGAGACTATCACTGCGAATGTTGAATTTGCTAGTGACATTAGGACTGTATCTGTTGTTGGAGTTGGTATCTACTATGATGGCTGTCTCTTACCAGATCCAGGGTATTTGCACGTGTTGGGTCAGATCAGTGCATGGCAAACTGGCAAACTTTTGGCTAGGCCCCCTGTGAAGGAACAAAAACAAGAGTGGCACACGTGAGTGTCACCGGATAGAACTTGGGAAAAGGCAGGAGGACGAACAAGGCTGATGAGACTCGATGGATTCCCCGAGAAGAACTCGGAGAGAGAGGATAAACCCCTGATGTTCCAGCATCTTCGGAGCTTGCCGGCTCAGACAAGATAAGGTCGGCTATTCTAGGGTGTGCACGTGCATGTGTAGGTGTGGATGCAGGTGCATGTGTGTGTTGGCTCCTGTGGGTTGACGACAATGTCTCCATTGTCAATCAAATCCTGGATAGCATTCCGGAGAGTGTAACACTTGTTTGTCGAATGTCCATGAGCCTGATAGAATTAGCAGAACATGTTTGTCTTATACCACCTAGTAAGCGGGTCCGGTGCTAGACGAACCTCCGGTAGCTGCAGGAATGGCGCAACTTTAGAAAAGATGTCGCTCAACGACTCCCTGAGTGGGAGGGGGGGGGGGGGGGGGGGGGGGT